>CAJHNH020000332.1:0-22500 GCA_905116865.2 Candidula unifasciata | reverse complement strand
TCTTCTTCTTTCTCCTTCTTCTTCTTAATTCTTCTTCTTTCTTGCTTCTTCTTCCTTCTTCTTCTTCTTCTTCTTCTTCTTCTTCTTCTTCTTATTCTTTCTTTTCTCCTTCCTCTTCTTCTTTTCTTCCTTTCTTCTCCTTCCTTCTTCTCCCACTCTTCCTCCTTCGATCTTCCCAGAATAACGGTTTCCCCCCCCCTCCTTCTGTCCGCTTACCTCCTTGGCTGTGATTATGGCGCCTTCTCTTCGCACATATCGGTTTCGGCAAATCTTCAATTTTTCATCTTTTACGACACCCATCTGTCGAAATAACATTAAGGAATAATACAACATCAACTGTAACTAAGACGTTTAACGAACTGACAGGAACAGACCAGCACAAATACAAGTGAACGTTTCCACCAGCCTCTCCAGGAAAATATCACGTGATACACTCTACAGAGTAATCGTTACCTGCTAACGCTTACACATGCGATCTAATCACGCATCACAACTAATGTCACATAGCAACATGAAAGAATAATGACATGAATGACTATCATTAAAGTATTTTAAAACAATGCACACACACACGCACACGCAAGAACGTTCTGTGTTATAAATACTGGTCGAAACTGATAGTTTCAGGGAGCAGGCAAGAGGGGATAAACACAGGCACAAATATGTTTGACTTCGGCCTTGGAGATATTCAAAAGCGAGACTCTAAGAGTACGAATATTTGGTTTTACATTAGTTTAGTTTAGTCGACGGATCAACATCATGGTACACGGGTGTAAACCCATAGGTGCTCTATTCTACTTCTAACTCAAGACTGGGTCTGAAGAATCTCAGCGCAATGCACGAGTTCCGTTGCACCGGCGAGGATCCTAAAATACTTTTTTGGGTAAATTCTAATTGAAAATTGTGCCCGTGCAGCGCTGTTAGGCTACTCTTTTCGATTTCCAACTGCCAAGGGATTTGTTTTACGTGCGCAACTATACACACGGGCAGTCCGGTCCTACTACCCTCAGACTAGTGGAAATTATTAGAAGTCCACGTAAAAACCATCCCAGCTTTCACGGAGGTTTAAACCCGGGCGGTTTGCCATACCTCGCAACCCCTCCCCCTTTCCTCCCCGTGTTTCACATTAATTCTTCCCAAATTCATTAATGGCTTGTGAACCTAATCCTCAGGAAATTATACCTAAAAAAATTATATTACAAAAATGTTGACTATAAGCCTACTATACACTGGAACTTCCCCCCCCCCCCCCCCCCCCCCCCCCCCCCCCCCACACGACCCTTTATCGCTTTCTTTCCTGCATCTCCTTTTAACTGTTTCTTTTGTCATCAGGGTTGTGGTGCCGATTACTTTGAGAATCATTGCCCTGAACAGACGCGTCATGCTTAGGAATTGCGAAATGTCGTTACACAACAGTCAAGGTAGATTCGAGTGTAGGTCTGCAACGTTATAATTATAGCAATACATGGAATGTTCTTAAAATGTCGGTGAATAAATAATCCTTGGGTATGTAACGTTGTTGTATGTCAAAAATCCAATAGCAATGTTCTCTTCCCTGACCGCAAACATGCACACACACATACTCACGCGCGCGCGCACGCACACACACACACACACACACACACACATATATATATATATATATATATATATATATATATATATATATATATATATATATATATATATTTATATATGCACGTAGCTCACAGTGCAGCTCTATGGCTTATATGTCGGTGCACGCGTGGCAGAAAACTCGACTAAATAGATTTATTGACACAGCAGGCGGTTCGTCACGTTCCAAAATAAAAGTAGTCAATAAAAAAGCAAAGTATGAATTAAAGTGAAGTAAATTAAAGGACCCTTTTCCATGCTTTCTGCCGTATTGGGAATATAGGGTTTGACCTATATATTTTATAGATCAATCCGCATTCGGTGGGTGATGTGGTCAGCATCACGCAGGTCACCTTTACTTCCCTCGTCAGCACCTGGTGCTCAGTCAAGGGTGGCTGGTCCTAGGAGCCAAGGTATTTGTGAAAAATGGCCCCCTCCTTTCCAGAAAAGTCCCTTTAAACGCCAGTTGCGCATCGGGTATATGATGCTAGAATTTTTTTTAACTTGATGGGTGATGTGGCCAACATAACGCAGGCCGCGTTTACTTCCCAGGACTTTATCTGGTATTTTTTTATGGCTGGGTCGATCTGGCAGCCATGATCATGTTTGAAACAAACATAGCTCCATGTCGATTTCTTCACCTCACGCAGTATGCTTTGTCGATTACTTACATTTAAGACGTTTGTATGTGTGTATTTGTGTGTGTGTTTGTGTATGCATGTGTGTGTGTGTGTCTGAATCTTGTCCTTAAGTCACCAGAAAATTGCAATTACTGCCTCGACCTGAATTGTGCAACTAGATGCCGCAATAAATGCTGTAATCGTTACACTATTGGACACGTTTACTCTACAATAATTATTTGTTTCTCATTGTCAATTCACAGCTGTTGTTTCTGTGCCTCTTAAGGCAGAGCCATCTAAATGAATTATCATCTCTATTCAGGTAATCACGTATGTTTTTGATAATCACATCTAGTGAATAGGTGCTTGTTTAGTTTTGGGAAAGGAGAAGCAGCGAGATATTATACAGATCGCCTTAATTCACAAACTTATAAATCTAGTTTATAGACAGTGTTTAACGTTGAGCTCGCAAATACAGGCTATAGGATTCTCATGTTAACCCTTAAAAGACGACTAAGACAGAAAACTGCTCGTTAAAACAAAACCGGTTTGTTTCATGTTCGATTGACTTCTGTATGACCCACAGATGGCCAACTCTTCAGCTTTCTTGTAAACACCTGTAAGATTCTTTCCCAATTCTATGTTTCTTTAGCTTACTTCAAAAACCCTGTTGTCTGTTGTAAAGAGCAAATAATATGGCTATTTACTTCTTTCCTGTTATTTTAAAGTTATTTATGGAGAAATCTAGAGATGAAATAAAACCAAACTCGTTAATACTTGACAGAATCGTGTCTATTTTAGAAAGAGAGAATAGATAGTGCATTACTATTTTTCAAACAAAAATAATTTAGTTTCATAGTTTCACACACTACTGTTTACTGCTACTTACCGAAATTTGAGTGTGGATGTTAAATCTGCGAAAATGTCACACTAGATTGATTCAGACACATACACAAATTGGATATAGATTTGATGGACTTAGTAGGGATGTCAATATGTATGTGTGTGTGTGTGTATATATATATATATATATATATATATATATATATATATATATATATATATCTTAGTTGATAACGAGGAAGTCAGTGGATATAATTCGAGCTGATAACAAGAAAATCAACAAATTTGATGGACTTGATAACAAATAAGACAACAGATTTAATAGATTTGATAACAAATAAGACAACAGATTTGATGGACGTGATAACAAATAAGACAACAGATTTGATGGACTTGATAACAAATAAGACAACAGATTTGATTGACGTGATAACAAATTAGACAACAGATTTGATGGACGTGATAACAAATAATACAACAGATTTGATGGACTTGATAACAAATAAGACAACAGATTTGATTGACGTGATAACAAATTAGACAACAGATTTGATGGACTTGATAACAAATAAGACAACAAATTTGATGGACTTGATAACAAATAAGACAACAGATTTGATGGACTTGATAACAAATAAGAAAACAGATTTGATGGACTTGATAATAAATAAGGCACCAGATTTGATGGACTTGATAACAAATAAGACAACAGATTTGATGGACTTGATAACAAATAAGAAAACAGATTTGATGGACTTGATAATAAATAAGGCACCAGATTTGATGGACTTGATAACAAATAAGACAACAGATTTGATGGACTTGAAAACAAATAAGACAACAGATTTGATGTTCCTGGTAACAAATAAGACAACAGTTTTGATGGACGATAACAAATAAGACAACAGATTTGATGGACGTGATAACAATCTATTGAAGAGATGTGTAGGTTACAAATGATACAGAGTCAGAGACAAACCCCAGATCCAATATTAGTAACATAAAAAAAAAAAAAAACGCGAAGAAGAACTAGACTGCTATAAAGAAAACAATGACGATTCAGAGATATGGCTTTTTCTACCTTTTTTTCAAAGCCCCACGCCGGCTGACGTCGGGACCCTTAATATAACCTAAAGGTTGAACGGGAATTCGTCAGAGCGTGCACGCGCGCCCGCGCGTGCGCGCACACACACACACACACACGATAAACGATGAAATTAGGGAAACTTTCATCATTGTCAATGAGACATTCTGAGGCATTATAATGTGATTGGATACAGGTGTCTGCACATTGATGTGGCGCAGGAGATTGCACTTCTTAGAGACCCTGCCAGCGGTCGCGCAACCCCCAGCAGGGAAGCATGCGCCAGACAGGTCAAAGGGTAAAGAACGAAGAGAAACACCTTGGTCCGCCAGGTTGGGGATTGAAGCCTTGGGTCTATAACTCCACCTACTTAAAACTTAATTTCACCACGACACAGAGATCTTTACATCGAATTCGCATGGAATGAAGTGGACAACAAACCTGAAATATTAAAATGTCTACTGAGATTTGTAACGGAACGTGCAAACAGTTGATAGAACTGGAGCTAATGAAGAACTGATCGGTGAACAGATTACAGATTACAGAGTAAGAGCAATTAGAGAAAAAAAGATGGTCAGAACAAAGCACAATAGAAGAAGGTATGATCACAGTAGATGGAACAAACGTTCAAACCAAACAAGAACTAGGTAGAAGATTTGTCATAAAGACAAACTTACGGAAAAGTATACATTTTGAAGACGTTAATGACAGGATCAGTAAGTTACGAATAGAAGGATAAAAAAATGTAATGATAATAATGTGTAAACAATAACTACAGATAAAGGCGATGTTTTAAGGACGATGTTAAAATATGCATAGAGATGTCATGGAATGCAATATAAAAAAAAAAAAAAAAAACTGGGGATATAATGATTGTATTTGAAGATGTCAGTGCGAAATATGTAAAGAACACACTAATAATAGTGTAGCCGGCATGAAAAGTCTACTCGAAAATTCAAATGATAATAGACAGAGAGTAAACAACCAGGCAGTAGCCAAAAGACTGCAGACTGCACCAGATACACCGATAGACCTGGACATTCTGTGTCAAGAGAGCTTATAACCGGTAAGGTCATATTTTAAATAAAACAATAGAAAGGCACAAGTCACAAAAATGTTGAATTAAGAATCGACATCACAGCGCTCGGCACACTCCCATAATTGTTCTGTCCCCATCTTCAACAGCAATCGAAGAGTTCCAGCTGCGATGATACTGGTAACCGTCTGATTGTATATCCGTCTCATCCTTCTCATGAGTATTAGTCACAAAACAAAATGCTATAGAGGAGCTGAGTGTCATAGCAACCGATTTCATGTTAAGTTGAAATTACTGCACAAAACGACTTGGTATGTCACCAAAAAGAAGAAAGAATAATAGTTGGATGGAATGCTAAATGTTGAATTAAGAATCGACATCACATCACTCGGGATACCCCCATAATCGCCCCGTCCCCAATCTTCAGTAACAAAGGAACATTTCCAATGGCACCAGTAACTTTTTGATTGTATATCTGTCTCACCTTTCTCCTGAGTGTGGAGCGCCGGCCAGATCCCCTTGTAACTCATTGTAGCGCCATTCTCCCCCAGACAGTAATGATCTATTTGTGCCTAAGCACTATTCAATAGCTCCCAAAGAGCCCTCACAACATCCAGCTTGTCATACAACAGTTCACCACCAAGCTTTGCAGAACCAGCCATTCTATCTTTCTGCTCATTTCCTAACACACCGTCATGACCTGGAGAAAATATCCATAGGATGTTGACCCAGAATCTGTGAAGTAATTCTTGATTCTCTGCAAAGAGCATGCCTGTCTCCACCTTTCTTAAAATGCTATGTGAGTCAGTTACAATCACGGCATGTGCATACAGCTGATTCTCAAACGAGCGAAAGGCTGCAATGACTGCCCCCACCTCCATTCTCAAACTAGACGTTGTGATATCAAATGCCAGGCTTTACTGCACCATGCGACGTCCATTCGTTTTTGCTATGAACCCCCAGCAGAACTACAACCTCTGCTTCTGTGCAACCTACTTGGTGGTCCCAAGACGTAGAAGAAGCATGGAGAGCAAAGCGAGCAGCAGTTAAAAACAATTACAGAAAATGCGTAAGACACCCCACAGGTCATAAAAGGATTAGAGAAGCTAGAAATAGTTATACAAGAAAAAGTAGAAGAGTTCAAGCGATGGACAGCAGATGCAGAAAAAAAAAGCTATATGGGGTCTTTTTATGAGCGAAACTGGAGGGGATAAATTATTAGTTAGGTTTTGGAAACTTCACAGACAAATGCAAAGGAAGGGTCGGCCTATCCCAACAGGTATTATATACACTGAGAACACTGGTCAACAAATTTGCAATTTTTGTGTGTATGTGTATTAGAATTTAAATACACACTGTCTGATTGATTTTGACAGGCTGATTTCAAATACATGAAAACATATTTAAAGTTCACATATAAAAAAAGAAACATTTGAAACTTTTCCGTTTTTATTCACACGCTATTTGAGCTCTTTTTGCTTGCATCTTGCAGTCAATCGACGAGGTGTCTCGCGTCACTTTCCAGCAGTAATCAGCAAGCAATAAAGCGCTCCAACTGCCTTGATACCTTGTCTCCATAGCAAGAATGTCCTGATAAAATCGTTTACTATGCTCATCACTGACAGCTCCACAGTTTGACGTACAGAAATCAGATGAGAATGGAGAAAATGAATGTTCAAAGACATGTTGCAACCAAGATTCTTATACTTCACTTGTAATTATCAGATCTGTTGTTTCCAAAAAAAAAAAAAAAAAACCAAAAAAAAAAAACATTGTCCACTACTAACTTAAATAGTAATCATGCAGCTTTTTCCTTGCGAAGCAACACGCAAAGAAGTTTTTGAATTTACAGACCAACACATTCTCTCTCTTTCTCTCTCTCTCTCTCTCTCTCTCTCTCTCTCTCTCTCTCTCTCTCTCTCTCTCTGTCTCTCTCTCTCTCTCTCTCTCTCTCTCTCTCTCTCTCTCTCTCTCTCTCTCTCTCTCTCTCTCTCTCTCTCTCTCTCTCTCTCTTATTTTAGCAAAGTCATGTCCTGAAAATTTTCGCATGCGATATTTGAAAGCATTATCTGTTTTCTTCATGGCCTTGACACAGATTTTCATGAGACCCATGTTAAATTGCAAGGATGGAAACAAAATCTTGCTGATGTCAACAAGTGCGGGGTTTTAGACGTTCTTACTGCCAGGCTGCAATGACCGCCTGATTGGCCAGGATCTTCTGATGTAATGGTCATATCGTGCACGGCTTTCCCATTCACATAGAACGCTGCAGTACTTGGTATAACCACCCTGTAGTCCAAGCTAAAGAGCGACAACTTTTAAATCGCTGCAAAGTGACCAGTGATGATGATCGTTGTTTATGTTTTTCATAAATTTCTTTCATGTGAACTGAGTGACCAAATGAAATTGACGGTAACACATTAGCATTTTCAGAAAACACAGCTTTAAGAATTGTCTTGGATGAATCAAAGGAAAGCCTCGACTCTTCCGGTTTGTAATGACATGTTCTTCCGCCATTAGCCCAGAAACCTTGTGGCATGCAGAAAGGTCACCTTCTTTAAAAAAAAAAAAAATCTGTTAAGCGGCTTCTGCCGGTTGCTATACACATAGATTCTAAAATCATCTGCCAGAAAATTCCACTGCTGCAATCTGAAACCGAAAAGCTCCGCTTCGTTCTTTAGTAAATTTAAATCTCTTACAAGATCTTTCAGCTTACTTTGGGATGAATGTGGTCGAGTGGATGTATGCTCTATATCTAGGTCGCTTGAGGTTGGTGGGTCAAGGTCACCAATGTCCTCTTCTTTATCACTGGAAGCAATTTAAAATGAGTCTGGCACTTTGTGTACTGGCAGGTCATCGCCATGTGGTACAGGACGTATTGTAGAGGGGATGTTAGGATACTCCAGAGTCCATTTCTTCTTTTTTGATATGCCTTTCCCAAATAGAGGGCCCATGCAAAAGTACCAGTTGTTGAGATGATCAGTTGGCTCTCTGCAAAACATTGGGACGACAAAAGACATAGCTTGCCTTTTGCTAGTCAACCACAGTTTAAGATTTGCTACACATTAATTGCAACATGTGTGTGGCGTCTAGCTCTTATCTTGATCTCCTATTCTGCAGCCAAAAAACAAACCGTGTGCTATTTTAGTTTCTTCAGTTATGTTTTGTTTTTGTAAGAGAAATATCACCTCACCTTATATAAAAAAACATAAGTTATTAGCTTTACATGCGGCCTATGCATTTCTAACTTTGATAGTATTGATAAAAGACGAAGATACAATGGCAACATTTGGTCAGAGATAAGATATTTATACCCAAGGATGATGTGATCATAGGTAGGACAGCATCATCAACTTCTGGTCACAACCGGCCACATAAGTTCCAAAATGGACAGGGTAAGGTAGTGGCAGCACTTGATCTTCAAAATGCCTATAATATTCAGAACTTCACAGAGGAGCATGCACAACAGGGGTCTACCGATCGTCATTAGAAAGTTCCTTCGTCGACGATTGTTTCGGCCCATTACTTCCTATACAATCTTGGAAGGTAGGCTAACCTGGTTTATGACGCCAGGCCTCGATCTTCCCCTGCTGCACTTCATCAGGGACAAAACGAAATGGTGACTATGCAACAGGTATTGTGAAATTTAATGTTGTATATATATGTCGGCTCTGTGGCTAAGTGCGAACGCTTCGTAATGCCGGGATGCTGGGTTCGATCTAAGCCATGCGCTTTGCGTTGGTTTCGACAGTGGTATCAAGAAAGCCGACCGTCCGGAAAGCAATGGCTAACTACTGGAGGTAAATTTGCTTAGAAAAACCACACAACAGCCAGGGACTGTTGGGGTTGGTTCTGCAATGTCCTGTAAAGGTTACGCAACTAACCATATATATATACATACATGCATCCAGTTTTAACATATGGCTGTGAGTCCCGAACAATTGATAGGCAGGCCAAACAATTTCTTGAGGCCTCAGAGATGTGGTTTTACAGAAGAATGCTTAGAATGCCTTGGACAGCCAAAAAGAGCAGCCAAGAGGTTTTGAAAGAGGCGGGAGCCCGAAGACACCTTATCACAGACATCAGAAGGAGACAGTCATCATTTTTCGGGCCATGTTATGAGAAGAGGGAAAATAGAACATGTTGTGACCAGTGGAAAGATCTGTGGAGGAAGACAACGAGAGAAGATTCTTGACAGTCTCGTTGCATGGGACGGAGGTGTGTCGGCACACGAAATGATACATGCTGCAGGAGAGCGCAGATTGTGGAGAGGCATGATCGTCCACGCCAGTCGGCAAGGCATCTGATGCTGATGATGATGATGATAAAGTGTCGCTGCCGTAGTAAATTAGCCACCTACCTTCACGACCAGAATGACAAGCTTGCGGTTAGTTCATCGGACAGGTGTTATAATTTGGCATTTGGCAGAGAGACATTGGCAGACATTTATCGGGCACTTTGGCTACAAAAGAGTCAGGTATGATATTTTGATATCTGCGCTGATGGAGAATAGAGTGTGTCCCTGGTGGTAAACTCAAAAGCAGCTGTTCTGCATTTACGCATGGTTATCCTTCGTTTGGTCACATAGAGCTCAGAAGCATGTAATATCGCTCTGGAACTACCAAGTGCTCTTCAATTTGTATATAAGCAAGACTGCAGAACATGAAAAACCAGGTTTGGTATGGATTTTGACATTTGCAGATGATGTTCTTGAAGGGGAGTGATATGCAAAAGACAGCACAAGAGTTACAGGCAACTGCAGACAAAGTGAATGACTGGTGTGCAGAGTGCTGTTTCCACCTAAGAAATGGCAGATGTTTGATGGTGCTCTCTGGACAATATAATTGTAAGACTTAATGTTCAAAACCTCACTGCTAATGACAGGAAGACATTAAAAGAGAAAGGAAACTAAAATATGCGAGTATCATTTTCGACTGACGCCTGTCCTTCAGGGATCATGTGGAGGAAGTTGCGGTAAAATGCGAAAAAGGACTTAGTGCTCTCAAGATTATGGCAGCAGTGGACATGGAACAAAGAATGCTGTCCACAATGTTCCAGCATGTGATCCTGTCGGTGATATATTATGGACTTGGAATGCATACCATATTAAACAGTCAGCTGATGAAAGTTGAAAGTATACAGAATGAAGCCATGTGGGTGATTCTGTGATGTACAAGAGACAGACACCCCGGTAGTATGTATGTGATATATACTTGCACTGCCTACTATTGCAGATAGGCTCAAAGTTAAGCAAAGTCAGATCTCAGAGAAGCTGCAGACAAGACGCATCTCCTGCGTGAAGCCCTGGGTAGAGCAAAGAGTCACAGACTGAAAAGAGGAAATGTCTTAGATGGCGCAAGCTGAAGACACAATTAAACATGTGAGCAGGCTTAATAAATTTGGGCGAGAAGAAGATTGGGTCAAAGGGTTCCAGCAAGAATCAGACCTGTGTAGGGTCTAATCACTTTACGTCGGAAGTGCAGGGGCTGGCCAGTTGGTGCTGCATAATCATAAGTTCCATAAATGATTCATGACAATTCTCGTCCACTTGATGTGATTATCTACACAGATGGCTCTGTGTTAAGAGGAAGACGAAGTGCATGGAAGTTCATAGCAAAAGCGAATGGGCGTCGCCTTGCATGTGTTATCACAACATCTAGTTGCTGCCTTCCGCTGGCTTGAGAATCAGCTGCACACATATTTCGTAATTGTAGCTAACTCACAGCGTATGTTGAGAAAGGTGAAGACAAACATGCTCCTTGCAGAGTGGCATACATTGCTTCAGAGGTCCCGGGTGGTTAGCGTCCTTTGGATATTTTTTTCCAGGTCATGCTGCGTATTGGGAAATAAGCAGACTGGCTGGTTGTGCACTACTTGGTGGGGAATTGATATACGGCAAGCTAGATGATGTGAATGTTGGTTCTGCACTACCTGGTGGGGAATTGATATACGGCAAGCTAGATGATGTGAATGCTGGTTCTGCACTACTTGGTGGGGAATTGATATACGGCAAGCTAGATGATGTGAATGCTGGTTCTGCACTACCTGGTGGGGAATTGATATAAGGCAAGCTAGATGATGTGAATGCTGGTTCTGCACTACTTGGTGGGGAATTGATATACGGCAAGCTAGATGATGTGAATGCTGGTTCTGCACTACCTGGTGGGGAATTGATATACGGCAAGCTAGATGATGTGAATGCTGGTTCTGCACTACCTGGTGGGGAATTGATGTACGGCAAGCTAGATGATGTGAATGCTGGTTCTGCACTACTTGGTGGGGAATTGATATACGGCAAGCTAGATGATGTGAATGCTGGTTCTGCACTACTTGGTGGGGAATTGATATACGGCAAGCTAGATGATGTGAATGCTGGTTCTGCACTACTTGGTGGGGAATTGATATACGGCAAGCTAGATGATGTGAATGCCGGTTGTGCACTACTTGGTGGGGAATTGATATACGGCAAGCTAGATGATGTGAATGCTGGTTCTGCACTACCTGGTGGGGAATTGATATACGGCAAGCTAGATGATGTGAATGCTTTAAGGGAGCGAGTAAACAATGAGGAGTCACATATAGACCAAAACGGTCTGAGGAAAATGGCGCTGCAAGTTGTTTCCCAGGGGATCTGGCCGACGCTCAAAATTCAGCGGAAGGATGAGAGTGATGTACTTTCATTCAGTTACTGGTACCATTAAAATTAGAACTCTTCTCTTGCTGCTGAAGATGGGGACGGTGAGTGTATGGAAGTGACCCATATTGTGTCAGTGCCGCCAGAGCTTGCTAATTATCTTTTCTAGATCTGAATAAATGACCATGGTAAAAACATGACTGGTTCGTCTACTTCAACACAGTCACTGTCATCACAACTTGTTGGTTTGTCTATTTTAGATCAATATATACATTTGTTGTTGTTGTATATAGCTGGTATGTCTGTCGTGCATTTGTATATACAGTCATTGTCGCCACATCTGGCTGGTTTGTCTATTGTAGATTTGTATATACAATCATTGTTGTACATGGCTGATTTGTTTATTGTAGATTTCTATATACAGTCACTGTTGTTGAATAAGGCTGATTTGTCGATTGCAAATTTGCATATAGCCATTGTCGTCAAATCTAACTGGTTTATCTAGTGTAGATGTGTATACACCGCCATTGTCGTCACATATGGCTGATATACTTTTCCTTCTGGTTTATATCTTTTCTTGATATCTGCCCCTCGGTAGCAAGTAAGGGACGTGAGTCCTGGACTATATCTTAGTCAGTTAAGAAACACATCGGAGCTTTTTCAACTGAAATGCCTTAGAGAAATTCATAGAGAACCATGGACCAAGAATGAGAAAAAACACCGAAAGGCTGCATGATCTGAGCATCGGCAATAATTGACTCATAAACTGTCGAAAGTTGCGATAGTTTGGCCCCATTAACGTCATGGTGGCCTGGAGATATCGGTGATTTAAGGCAGTTTCCTGATCACGTGGCAGAGGCAGACCTCCACACATGTCGACACATGAGATTGAATGTGTATTAGATATGAGGCATATAGGGCTGGAGAATTCCTTTTAGAAAGAAATACTTTAAGTCGTGCTGCGACCAAGTGCGACGTTCTACAAAGACCTGCTGATATACTGACTAATGGAAAAAAAAAATCAAGCAGAGACGATGCATTCTTCCAACGGAGATACACAAATGACGTGTTGCACTGCGCACTTAACCATAGAACGTCTCAGACTAGCCAGAAAGTGTTTCTGTTTAACCAAGGGATTACGCATTGGTTTCCTATAGCCTCAGCGTATCTTAATGTACGATTAATTACACGGTCGAAACACTGCTTTAGTCCTGCAGATGACATTATGGTTAGTTGCTTATCCTTTACAGGACGTTGCAGAACCAACCTTAACAGCTCCTGGCTGTTGTGTGGTTTTTCTAGGCAAGTTTACATCCAGTAGTTTGCCATTGCTTCTGGACGGTCGGCTTTCTTGATACCACTGTCGAAACCAACACAAGGCTCATCGCCCGCAGCTAGGATCGAACCCGGCATTATGGCATTACGAAGAGTTCGCATCGACTTAGCCACAGAGCCGACAGATGACATTATATAGAGCTAAAATTCAAGTATTATTTAAACTCTGTCGTTTAATGAAAATTGATGTAATCTTTTCTGACGTGAACAAACATTCCCCATCATTTGTGACGATACCATATTTCCTTGTTTGTTTTTTAAGATTCGCCCAGTATTTTAGATGTCGCTAAAGTCTTTACATGCTATTAGCATAGCTAACAAATAACATGTCAGTACAAAGATCTAACTCATTTCTGCTTCCTGAGAATCAATACGTCTGTTCAGCATTTGAATTGTTTACTTGATTTTTGCCTTTTTTCCTGCTCGTGTCGGGTATGGTGAACTTAACAAGACATCGAGGCAATCGTAATTGGTTTCCGTTCATCTTTACCTGAGAGATTCTTGCTATTGAATTTAATATACATCGCCTTCGAGGTTCCGAAAGTGCACATTGCTTGTAAACACAGCACTTTTTTGTGACGTCAAACCACTTTAGACAAGCAAACTGCATGTGGATAAGTTAAGTGCAGCAATTTGCTTGATTTAGCTTTTTTCAGTGCAAGCTAACAGAGTGTTTGCTAGCTGTTGCAGTTGTTCAGCAGAAATAAAATGCTCCTTGAATGATCGGACGCCAGAAAGTCATAAGGCCGGTGAACTAAATAGAGCCGTATATAAATATTGTTAACTGACATGTGAGCAGTGGTGGGCCGAATGGTTAAAAGGCAGGACTCTCGTGCGGGGAAACAGTTTCGAATCGGTAGGACGATCAGTGCTCCCTCTCTCCCCTTGCCTGTGTGAAATGTAAATAAACATGGCAACCGACACAGTTCTTTGTGACTGCACCATCCACACGGATCTAACGGCACACGCTACGGACCCCACTCTATCTTATACCGGTAATTTCGTGCAGCAGGGTACCAGCCCTAAGCTTCATGAACTCAGGTGGGCCCACCTCTGAAAACGTCTAGGAGATCGTGGGCCGAAACGTTTGTCGACGAGGATAACTTCTACTGATGACTGGTAGATCCCTGCTGTACTTGCTCCCTGTGAGTTTATTCCTATACCGATTTATAAAAGTGGCAAATGCAGACAGTAAATACCACTTACACGATATTGAGCTGCACACAGGAAACAGTGTGACGACGCTCACATAATAATAATAATAATAATAATAATAATAATAATAAGAGACAAAAAGTACTCCAAAAACGATGACAAAAGTAGACATCTGAAAGCAGCAAAATAGAAAAATTAAAATAATTCAGGCACTCAAAAACTCGAAGACATATTTTTGTCTGTAAAGAACGAGCCATCATTATCAGTGCCAACACAGACGAGAGGCTACTTACTTTCTTCCTCTGTCAGTTCCTCGCCCATACACTGTAGCACAGCTCTGAGGTCAGACGGTGTAATGTATCCACATCCGGACTTGTCAAACACCTACAGACAACAGAGTATGTCTTCCATCTTTCACATTGTTCAATACACAAAACGTTTTTAAAGCGGCTAAATGCGCGCGCGCGCGCGTGTGTGTGTGTGTGTGTGTGTGTGTGTGTGTGTGTGTTGGGGGGGGGGGGGGGGGGGGCTGTTAGGGCGGACCATATATTGTGGCTTCAAAAAATTGCAAATAGGTTAGCGCCCTAGAAGAAGAAAGTTTAATACGTACAATAGCTACATGCGTCCTAAAATCGCATGCTCTGATAATCTTTTCTTACACGAACAGGTCTTGCTGGTCACACTCGCCATCGCCATGGGCTGTGATCTTCTTGACGCCATATAGGCACCATATAGAACACCATAACAGTATCAAATAAAAAGACAGATGACAACAATGACTGTGGTTAAGGAAGGATCAAAAGTTGCTTGGTCACTACACTCACAAGCTGACCTAAGTTTACAACCACTCGATATCTTGAAGTCTAGTTAATAAAATGAGTTTATCTCTTGGAATCTAGAGATATATCCATGATATCCACCACATTAAAGTGTATGTGGTGTTCTCACTAGGAGTTTGTTCGAGTCTGTTGGCAATAAAACAGACGCTTTATCAAACTAGGCAGCCCCAACCAATGCGTATTTGTTAAGATAAACCAACATGACATGACTACAGCCTCCCCGCAGATGGGCAACTTTACTACCAGCCTCTGGTTTATGAACATGGAAAGGACAAATAATTCGTCATCACAATCTCCAGATGAGATGGAGCATCAATACAAGTCAGACGAGCAGAGTCCACAACCTCAGTCTGATTGATGAAAGCTGTTTACTTCATCATTCAGACGAGCAGAGTTCACAACCTCAGTCTGATAGATGAAAGCTGTTTACTTCATCAGTCAGACGAGCAGAGTCCACAACCTCAGTCTGATAGATGAAAGCTGTTTACTTCATCAGTCAGAAGACGTGGTCGCCAGTATGTCAGCCTGGAGAGGTGAAACTGCTTATCATGGAAGTAATAGCTTATCAACTAATGATGTATTGTTCAGACATCGACAGTTATGTCTTTATCATAGTTGTCGCGAGGTAGCTGAGATGTTTGACAGTCATTTAATCCTTTTAGATCCAAGGTAACTAAACATGCTTTCACTGGTTACTCTATACCAGTGTGCTTTATTTAACTTCTTTTTCCTCATTTAGTCGGTAGATAATCCCATTTGGTTTAGTCAATAAATTGTGTTCTATGTGTTAGTTTTAATGCGTTTAGTCCCAGACATGTCTTATTTAAAATATCAAAATGTAAATATATAACAACTTGAACAGACGGGAGAGAAATAATTATGCAGACAAACCAAGCAGCCATGGTCTATGTAAACAAGCAAGCATAAACCCAAGAAAAGGAGCATTCAAAGTAATAGTCTCAGAATAGACACTCTGAAGACATCGAGTCTTTTGCAAACACACTGCGAGAATTACAAATGAGTCAGTAAGAAAGTGCCTGATAAGGAGAGATCCAAGTATCGCCTACTGTAAGCTTAAACGTTGTAAAGAAACACTTACCCTAAAAGCTTGCCTAAGTTCTTCTTCCTCATTCTGTTCACTGTTTTCACTGATCCCACCTACATTCGCCATGACCTGGACAAACTCTTCAAATGAAAAAGAGCCATCGCCTGCAAAAAGAGACCTACATTAAAACTGAAGTAAATGTAAATGTTTTGCCGATAATTTTCAGTTGTGACAAACATCTGGCAAGAAACAAATAGAAATTCTGATCTGGAGTTATTGTATTTTAATATTTGTTTCATTTAAAAAAAATGTAAATTATTATTGATTTATTTGTTAAAGCATCGCCATCATAACACATCAGGCACACTCACAGACACTCCAGCATCAAATGTCTTAATTCTCTTCCCAGTGTGATAGAGGCTTGACGGATGTTCCTGTCGACTCACTCTTGGTCCATGTGTATTGCTCGGCTGAGGCCACTGGCCCTACGATATCTTCGGCTTTGCGGATTGTTTATTGTTTATCCAACGGATCAACGTCATGGCACACGTGTGTAACCCACAAGTGCTCCGTTCTTTTTCTAACTTAAGCCTAAGTCTCGAGATTCACAGCTCAGTGCACGAACTCCGGCGAGGACTCTGAAATACTTTTGGGTAGATGTTTAACTCCAAAGTTTGCCCGGGCAGCGTCATTAGGCTACTCATTTCAATTTCCAACTGCCAAAGAAATTTTTACGAACAACAATATAGGCGTCCATTCTACTATCCAAAGACCAGGGGAAACTATTAGGACTACACGTGAAAAAATCCTAGCCTTTTGCGGGGCTTGAACCCAGATCCTCTAGCACACCATGCCTCGAGATCAGCACACCCCCCCCCCCCCACTATCCCCTATCTTCAGCTATTCATGACTTTCCCCTATTCAACTAATCTGCCCTAAAATCATTCAGATCGCCCTACATGGGATGTATTTTATCATTGGTAACTCACAAGTTTGCCTTGGCTTGTGTTAGCGACAGTCTAGACCTTATCATTGTCATCCGCGGCACATTTATCATTGTTCTGAAAGCGAAATCAGTTTGAAATAGGAGTGTCTGAAAGTTGTCTGGAAAGCCATCTGGATAGGGGTTTGAAGAAAACCAAGAAGCGATTATTATTAAACGTCGAAAAAAATTGAATTAATGATAATTTCAGAAAATGCCAGGCCGATGTGCATTTTAAATAGTCAACCAAAAAGGCTTTTCACCCGATAGGAAATGTGAATGTATTTTTCTAGTTCTATGTTTTAAACACCCAGACGCTTATGACTGGTATTGTTATAACAGGCCAATCGCTCTTAGTTTACATGGCATCTCCTGTTACCAATTTTAGCCTATTATCCTATTACCTTTTTCATTATTTCAATTTATGTATGTGCCTTGTCTCTTACAAGGAGCAGCTTAAACCTCTGGTTTGCTAGCAGACCGAATTACTGTGCCGAGAAATTATGTTTGTCTAACTAGTGCTCCACCAACATGAGCAGTTGGGACAGTTCTGGTCTTTGCCAAACATTGTCATATGACGGAGCATATTACAGAGACGAAGAACAGAATCGACACATCATTTTGGTACAAGAATAAAGGAAGTAATGAACAGAAAGAGCAGACCAAGGTTCCAGTAAAAGTAAACTCATAGTGTAATATAGTACAAAATACGAACATACAAGTTAACAGGACAAGTCTGAAGCCAGTGAATTCATTTGCGAGGCTTGTTACAATGATAACTCACCAACGAGCAGGTCCTATAAGAAAGGTCACTCTCGTCATGGTATGCCTAAAAGTGTCTTTCTCTAGCCAATGTCTAGCTCCATTCGCTTTCGTAGACAATGCATCTTCAATGTCTTGTATCCATCTTCGCATAGGTCTGCCTCTGACTCTTTTCCCGGAAACTGTACCCTCCATCACCGCTCTTTCCATGCCACTTCCATTATGATGCTCTGATACAGGCTGTCGAAGTCTATTCTTTTTGCATTTTTTTTAAACAGAATCGCGGGCACTCAGTGGATGACGCGATCAATACAAGCTCACTGCTTTTACTGTCATCATTTTCCGGAGCCAGTTTTAAGGCTGGGTCGACCCGGATCTCATGTGTGTTATAATATTTCTTATCGGTGTAGATCTTGAACCTACGCGAATTGTGCTAACAGGCAATTTCGCCAGTAATGTTCTTCCATGGCTGTCAGATATCAGTAAAGTAAAGAACCTTCTCCTACATCTTCAGCTACATTGGATGTCTAGTGCTAGACTTATATTTGATAGATCAATGATCGGCACTCTGTGGGTGACATGGTTACATTCACGGTGGCCGCCTTTACTTCTCAGGACATTACTTGGCGCTTATTTAAGGCCTGGAAGCTAAGGTTTTTTTTTTTAGAAGAAAAAATAAGTCCGATCCATTCGGACACGACCTTCGACCCCACGGGCGAGGGGCTAACAGCGCCATACCGCGGCGGCTACCCCCGAATTTCAGGCAATGTTGAAAATTTTATTTGAATTAAAAATAATCGAATGCAGAAGTTATAGACAGACTGGAAAGGAAAACTGAGTTGCTGAGAGAGATGAAGAAAAGTGTAATATTTCAGCCACATTGAAAGACAAAAAGCTTTTCTAAACTTTACACCGAAGGGATAAGTTGAAAACATGCAAACAATTGGTAGGCAGCGATACATTTGGGAAGATACTGTGAAGAGTTGGACTAGCGCAATAATAATAATAATAATAATAATAATAATAATAATAATAATAATAATAATAATAAGAAGAAGAAGAAGAAGAAGAAGAAGAAGAAGAAGAAGAAGAAGAAGAAGAAGAAGAAGAAGAAGAAGAAGAAGAAGAAGAAGAGAAAAAAGAAGAAAAAGAAGAGGGGGAGTAGGAGGAGAAGGATAGGGAATAGGCTTCTTCTAAATGCCGCAACAACAACAAATTAATGAACCCACATGTATGTAGCACTCACCGTCGATGTCAATTTCCTTAAGCATCTGGTTCAGTTCGTCCATGGAAGGGAACTGTCCCAGGTTGCGCATGACTGTCCCGAGTTCTTCTGTAGAAATGGAGCCGTCACCATCTTTGTCAAAGAGCCGAAAAGCTTCACGGAGCTCTGGGGAAAGAAGAGGATCCTTACGCTTTTTACCTGGAGATTGATCCGATGGAGGAGCCAGAAGTAGCGCCGGAGGAATGTACTTAGCCATTTGTTACTGAAAATTTACACCAGGGTTTACCAATGGCCAAACACTACTCACATTGAAGAAAATTCACATTACAAGTTTTTGCCGGAAATGTCTAATCGAAAACAGTAAATCGTCAACACTATGAATTGGAAATGTTCATTTCTACAGATAGTGCTTCTTCCAAATATCTACAATAAAACTGTCAATTCGTATGTCAGTCATCTTTAATATGATAAATCCAGCCTTCCCTCCTGACTGCTTTCTGAAAGCTTGACATGCACGTGACTAAACGAGTCGCACATTGAAAGCTAATCCTACAGGTCAAATCCCAAATACTCTATTCAACGTCCTATAACTGTTGTTCACAACATTTGTTTAGAAGTTCAGTTCGCGTTAGAATCAAATTCTCTAGCTAATTTATCCTTTCTAGATCTGAATAAATGACTATGGTAAAAACATGACTAGTTCGTCTACTTCAATACAGTCACTGTCGTCACAACTTGTTGGTTTGTCTACTATAGATTAATATATACAGTTATTGTTGTTGGTATTCTGTCGTACATTTGTATTGACAGTCTTTGTCTTACAATTTAGTGGTGTTTGAAAGTAATGTTAAGGAGAGGACGAGAATAAAGGAGACAGTAAGCGAATGTAAAATTAAAAAAAAAATAAAAGATTTATCTAAAGAATTGCACCTTGTCCATTAAATGAAGTTAGATTTCAAAAACTTTAAAATATATAATAATAGTCAATAGATTCCTAATTACCATCACTTTACACAGTATTTGGAAAATTTGTCATACACGAAATGTTTTCCAAAACTCAATACATTAAACTGTTTGAATTATACTAGTTTTTAAGCTGTTGGTAAGATAAACAGTAAAGTCTATTAAATAACTGATAAACCTTTAAGGAGACACCTGTCCTTTCATTTTGGATAGGGGGAAAGGGGGTGGGGAGGTGGAGGCAGTTTTCTGATTTCAGTCTGAGTTAATGACAGCTGCAGGACAGTGTCTGCTTCTGCATTTAGGTGGCTTCTATTTGTTGTTTTGTAAGCTGTCTGAGCGGAGAATTTCGTCTCATATAGTACGGAGCTGAGAATCCGGATCGCTCTCGAGCTATAGTCATTTTGGAGCTAGTGGCCGCAGGATGACCAAGCGGTGTCTGCTAAAGAAGTCGTCAAATGCAGTATTGTAAATTTCCGTCAGCCTATCTTCTTTAGTGTTCTTATTTCGATTCTACTTCATTCACTTGTTTTTTTTTTTTTTTTTTAAATTTATATTCCTGAAGTGGTCACCGAGCCCGTTGGAAGTTCATGGAGCGCAGGTTGAGAACCACTGAGTGAAGTTGTCAGGTCACCCATTGTGACTAAACCAAGTAATATCCTGTTCCGGGTTGTCTAGGCAATCCTTGGTGCTTCATTAGTGTATGCAATGATCAAACCAATAATACCATAGTTATTTATGGTAAAAAAAATGTTGGTCATATCACAACTGTACGTGGAAAATACTGAAACATCACAAGGTTTGTGTGCGAAGGTTCTCAGCCAATCGTTGTCACTTTATTTTGCATTAGAATCGAGCAGGTTAGTCCTTTTTGTCAAATACATTCATTAAATATAAACCCTTTCTTGTGAATTACTAATAACTTCCACTTTGTCACATAAATTAATAACATTTTCTCTTTTATCTTTGAAATTATCAGCGCTGTAACATTGTGTTCGAAGTTAGATATATTATCACGTATGTTTGATAAATTAGCGGTAACAGTACTGCATAAATTAGCGATATTATCACTTATGTGATAATTTAGCGTATACGTATTGTAGAAATTAGCGATATCATGTTTTATGTTTTACAATTAGGAGTATACGTACTGTAGAAATTAGCGATATCATGTTTTATGTTTTACAATGAGGAGTATACGTACTGTAGAAATTAGCGATATCATGTTTTATGTTTTACAATGGGGAGTATACGTACTGTAGAAATTAGCGATATCATGTTTTATGTTTTACAATGAGGAGTATACGTACTGTAGAAATTAGCGATATCATGTTTTATGTTTTACAATGAGGAGTATTCGTACTGTAGAAATTAGCGATATCATGTTTTATGTTTTACAATGAGGAGTATACGTACTGTAGAAATTAGCAGTACAATCGTTTAAGTTTAAATAAAACTAGCAGTATTAGCTTTAGTGGTTTAGAAATTAACCGTATAGCCAATGACGATTTAGACATTAGCATTATAATCATCACTATAATAGAAATTAACAGCATAATCTTTGATGTTTTAGAAACTAGCTGTATAATGTTTATTTTTTATTATTTAAAAAAAAAAAAAAAAAAAAAGAAATTATTAGTAGATTATCTTCACCATGGAACAAATTCAGTTACCCAACTGTTTTAGTAATGAGACATTCGACCCACTTAAAGCACTTTATTTTCAATGCTTCTTACTTGCATTTTCTTCCCTTTTTCCCATCCCATATCAATTCAGTACAGTTTGGTATTTGTTATTTGTTGTTGCTAAGAATTACCGATCACTTTTATATATGTACTTTGTGGTGATACCTATTTACATATGGTCATGTGGAGAATGTACATTACCACTAAGGATAGATGCTTGCCTGTAGGTCTGGTGGTCCTGAAATCTAGATTGCCATATCGATTAAGCTAAAACTATATTCAAGGAAACATCAGGGAAGTAAAGGCAGATAGTATGATTTAGACGTAATCTGATATTGAAATATACAACATTATTCCGACACCATCATTCTAGCAGCAATAGTAGCGTTATCATGACCCTTTATATTTCTACCTTGTTTAGAAGTTAGAGAAGGTAAAGATAGCAGTGCAACATTGGACGTGCTTCTCTTGATGCGCATTTTGGGCATTTGTTAATTCTAGTCACGCCGGTTGCTCTATATTTCCCCAGAATTGGAATGAATAAAGATTTGACTTATGTTAGGTATTTCTTTTTATAGAAACAAAGTATGGTAATATAAATTTATGTTTAGTAAAACACACTAATTTATTTTTATGAAACTATTGTAATTTTCTTAAATATACGTGAAATTTAAAGCCAAA
>CAJHNH020000331.1:209713-288955 GCA_905116865.2 Candidula unifasciata | reverse complement strand
CACATACATACATAAAACATACTACATACATACTACTCATACATAAAACATAATCAACATACTTACTACATCATACAACATCATACATACGACCAATAAAAAACAACGACGACAGCAGACAGACAACGACAGAAAAGACAAAAGACGACAGACAGACAGACATGCTACTACATAATAAAAAAACATTTTTTCCTCCCCACACCACACAACAGAAAAAACCACACAGACACACAACAAAAAAACACGGGCGAACGGGATCTAAGGGGGGGTTAAGCAGAACGAAAAGATAAAAAAAAATGGGGGGGGATTTGTGTGTGTGGGGTTAAAAGCGGTTCTTTAATTAAGACAACCAATTCTTGCTCTTTTGGGGAAACACGGGTCGCCTCGCCACATGCATTCAGAACGCGGACTTATCCGAAACACATTAAACTATTGAACAGGGGATTTTTGAGGGCAACCTCTCTCTCTCTTCCCCTCTCCCCCTCTCTCTTCTCTCTCTCCCCTTTTCCACTCTCTCTCCTGTCTGTCTGTCTTCTGTCTGTCTGTCTGCCCGGTCTTCCTCTCTCTCTTTCTGTCTGTCTGTTTGCTGCCCCTCTCTCTCCCCTCTCTCTCTCTCTCTCTCTCTGTGGGTGTGTATCTTTGTTGGGCGGTTTTCTACTACTGTTCTTTTTATGATGATTTTTATTAGTTATTTTCATGGCACCCGGGACACCCGGGGCCCTTTAGTTTCGCCTCTAAACTATTCTCGTGTCGTGGGGGAAATATGCCAGTCCTTTTGGTTAAAAACTTCGGTGCGTCCGGTGTGCTTTTCGTGATTGGCTGTCCCATTTTCACGATTTTTAAAGGTGATTGGACACGTTGCTTCCGAAATCCCAAACCCTTCTCCTAATTGCATGAATTCTGGTGATTCAGGGGTCAGCCTTTTTATTATTGCAAAACCTCCAGTTTATCAGCTCTTTTATTCTAACACGCCTGCATTTCAGGGGGAAAAAGAGGTACTGCACAAACCCCGGAAGTTTTGCATGACTTAAAAAACGTCTCGAAACCCCTGCCCGACCCCCGGTCATTTCCAACAAAACGCGGAAAAAAGTCCCGTGATTCTAGCAAAATAAACTTGTTCACCCATAACTTCCTGGTCCTGATGCTGTTCATGGGAAAGGGACCGCTGGCTTTTTTTTCTGCCTGAAGGCGAGTGTAATTTCCCCTTTCCTCTTTTTGTTCTCGTCTAAAGGACCCTTTTGTGAAATTTTCATATGTCTATCTGACTTGTCACTGATTAGCGCGTCCTCGCACTGACAGCAGCTGGATTCTGCTCCCAACAACTTCTATCGAGCGTCCACTTCCCAGAAGGATGTGAGACTGGCTCTTTGGACGCTGGTATCCATTTCTTCACCTGGATGAATGTCTGTAAGTCTGCAAACCTGTTCTCGTCAATATTTCCTCGCTGCTTTCCCACTGCCGGTAAGTCTGCATTTACTATATGCGTATTCAGGAAAACCACCTTACTGAGGCCTTCACAGGGTTGACATGAGCATTAGAATCTACACACCAGGAAGTGTCTATCTATCTATCTATCTATCTATCTATCATCTATCTATCTATCTATCTATCTAATCTATCTATCTATCTATCTATCTATCTATCTATCTATCTATCTATCTACTATCTATCTATCTATCTATCTATCTATCTATCTATCTATCTATCTATCTATCATCTATCTATCTATCTATCTATCTATCTATCTATCTTATCTATCTACTATCTATCTATCTATCTATCTATCTATCTATCTATCTATCTATCTATCATCTATCTATCTATCTATCTATCTATCTATCTATCTATCTATCTATCTATCTATCATCTATCTATCTATCTATCTATCTATCTATCTATCTATCTATCTATCTATCTATCTATCTATCTATCTATCTATCTATCTATCTATCTATCTATCTATCTATCTATCTATCTATCTATCTATCTATCTATCTATCTATCTATCTATCTATCTATCTATCTATCTATCTATCTATCTATCTATCTATCTATCTATCTATCTATCATCTATCTATCTATCTATCTATCTATCTTCTATCTATCTATCTATCTATCTATCTATCTATCTTATCTATCTATCTATCTATCTATCTATCTATCTATCTCTATCTATCTATCTATCTATCTATCTATCTATCTATCATCTATCTATCTATCTATCTATCTATCTATCTATCTATCTATCTATCTATCTATCTATCTATCTATCTTTTCTATCTATCTATCTACTATCTATCTATCTATCTTTCTACCCTATCAAATCTATCTACTATCTATCTATCTATCTATCTATCTATCTATCTATCTATCTATCTATCTATCTATCTATCTATCTACCCTATCTATCTATCTATCTATCTATCTATCTATCTTCTATCTATTATTATCTATCTATCTATCTATCTACTATCTATCTATCTATCTATCTTCTATCTATTATAATCTCCAACAATTAGTTTGAGCAATCTACTAGAGTAAACGAACTCTTCCTCAACCATTATAGATCACATATATGTACATGCCCAGAAAACATCGTAGAATGCAAGGTCCCCAACTGTACAATGAGCGATCATTTTCCAACTTGCATCACGTGGAGTAAAAGAGGCACAAAAATCCCAAAGCATAAACATATTAGCATAAAGCTTAGAAGTTATAAAAATTTCAGTCAAGATGCATTCTTAAAAGATTTACTTGATTTCCCCCTGAACCATGTTTATCAACTTCCTGATCCAGATGAAGCCATGGAGTATTGGTTGAAGACCTTCCTTGGGTTGTTTGATAAACATGTACCAATGAAGGAAATCCGAGTAAAGCATCAGAGTAAATCACCATGGATTACCCATGAAGTAATTGAGATTATAAGAGAGCGAGATAGGGCACATAAAAATAAGGACTTAGTAAAATATAGGATTTTGGCGTAATAAAGTTCAATACATCATTCGAAAGGAAAAAAAGAAATTCTTTACAAAATTAGTAACAGATAAAACAAATAGTAAAGATATATGGAAGGCAATTAACACCTTGACTAACAGAAACAATTCATCACGCTTGTTATCATCAAATCATGTTACATCAGACGATTTCAGTAATTTCTTTCAAACAGATATAGAGCAGTCGAAGGCTTCAATACCACATTATCCATGTGATTTATCCTTGCTGTCCTCGTTTCGTGAGACTAAATGAAAATTCATTCTGACATGCCGCTCATGTCAGTTACTGAAGTATTTACATATCTCACTAGTCTAAAAAGCAGTAACGCTTCAGGTTTAGATGGAATCAGCAATAGGATCCTTCGGTGTGCTGCATCAGTTGTCTGCGAGTCTTTAACGTTTATATATAACCAGTGTCTTGTCAAAGGCTATTTTCCTTCAGCTTTTTAAATTGCCAAAGCATATCCACATCTTAAATCTGGCTCTTTGGACAGTGGTCTCCCAAGTAGCTATAGACCCATCTCCTTATTATCATCATTATCAAAACCGCTAGAAAAACACATTCACAAAATAACCCTCCAACATCTAGATAAAAACAAACTTATAATTGATAACCAGTCAGGATTTCGACCAAAGTATTCGTGCCATACAGCTTTAACAAACATGATAGAAAATTGGCATCATAATATTAACGAAGATAAAATAGCTGGGTGCGTGTTTATAGACTTTAGAAAAGCCTTTGACATGATAGACCATACTATCCTTATTAGAAAACTAGAAATAATGAACTTCAATTGTAACCTATTAACGTTATTAAGATCCTTTCTGTTAAATAGGAAACAGGTAGTTTCATACAATAAATCCCTGTCACAGACTACTGTGGTAAATACTGGAGTACCCCAAGGCTCTATTCTTTGCCCTCTGTTGTTTGCCGTTTATATAAATGATCTTCCTTTATGTCTGTCGTCGCCGTGTGATTTATTTGCAGATGACTGTACAGTCTATACAAGTGCTCAAACGTGCGATAGTCTAGAGTCATCATTACAACAGGAATTAAACAATGTTGTTTCCTGGAGCTATGCAAACCGCATGCAAGTAAACATTAGTAAAACAAAATGCACGTTTATATCAACAAGACAAAAGCTATATTCTTTATCTGCACATAATACCCTTCAACTCTACATAAGTAACAACCCAGTAGAATGTGTAACTGAGCACAAATCTTTAGGCGTAATTATTGATAGAAATTTAACCTTCACTTCTCATGTGCAAACTCTAGTGAAACAAACAGCTAAAAAGGTATACCAGCTTGCAAAAATTAAACACTTTCTGGATTAAAACACCAGAAGGATATTCTATACCTCCCATATTCAGACCCATCTAGACTACTGCTCCACAGTATGGGATGGCTGTCCAAGTTCAGCCATGAAACGGCTTAAAGCACTTCAAAAAAGAGCTGTACGCTTAGGCAGTAATAACCATGGAAGAGATAGTTCCAGTTTACATAAAGATCTTAAGTTACTACCCTTCCATAAACGGTTACTTTTCAACAAGGCCAAATTTTTTACAAAATCTTATCAAAAAATGCTCCAGATTACCTTTGGCCATTATTTAAGTATAATGGGCGACATAGCAAACGCTTAAACATATTACACATCCCTAAACCTAGAATAGACTTGTACAAAACAAGCTTGGCGTACTCTGCAGCTCATCTGTGGAACCAACTTCCACAACCAATTAAAAATATCAAAAACCCCTATAAATACAATTGGAAGCTTTTTGAATATTATCTCACTTCAGACTACATGCCCCTTTAGAAGATAAAGTTTCCTAAGAACAATGTTGATTTCCACCAAGATTGATTATATTTAGTATTATAATTGTTTTAAAATGTAGGCATACTTAGAGTGCATTGTTACAAACATGTTATTAATGATGCCTGTAATTGTCATTATTGTTATTATTATTATTATTATTATTATTATTATTATTATTATTATTATTATTACTATCTTCTTAAACAATGTGTGCATAAATAATGTATGCATGGCGTAAGGCCAGAAGGGCAGAATGTAAGACGGGCCTGTGTGCCCAATTCTTAACCCTTTGAAAATAAAGATTGCTCGTTCGTTCGTTCGTTCGTTCATTCGTTCGTTCGTTCTATCTATCTATCTATCTATCTATCTATCTATCTATCTATCTATCTATCTATCTATCTATCTATCTATCTATCTATCTATCTATCTATCTATCTATCTATCTATCTATCTATCTATCTATCTATCTATCTATCTATCTATCTATCTATCTATCTATCTATCTATCTATCTATCTATCTATCTATCTATCTATCTATCTATCTATCTATCTATCTATCTATCTATCTATCTATCTATCTATCTATCTATCTATCTATCTATCCATCTATCTATCTATCCATCCATCCATCCATCCATCCATCCATCCATCCATCCATCCATCCATCCATCCATCCATCCATCCATCCATCCATCTATCTATCTATCTATCTATCTATCTATCTATCTATCTATCTATCTATCTATCTATCTATCTATCTATCTATCTATCTATCTATCTATCTATCTATCTATCTATCTATCTATCTATCTATCTATCTATCTATCTATCTACTTATCTATCTATCTACCTACCTACCTACCTACCTACCTACCTACCTATCTATCTATCTATCTATCTATCTATCTATCTATCTATCTATCTATCTATCTATCTATCTATCTATCTATCTATCTATCTATCTATCTATCTATCTATCTATCTATCTATCTATCTATCTATCTATCTATCTATCTATCTATCTATCTATCTATCTATCTATCTATCTATCTATCTATCTATCTATCTATCTATCTATCTATCTATCTATCTATCTATCTATCTATCTATCTATCTATCTATCTATCTATCTATCTATCTATCTATCTATCTATCTATCTATCTATTTGTCTGTCTGTCTTTCTGTTTTTCTGTCTGTCCGTCTGCCCGTCCGTCCGTCTGTATGTCTGTCTGTCTCGCCTCTTCGTTTTCCAAGCCTAATAATTCATTAGCACCACGCTACAGTCTCCACAATGCTTCATACTTATTCTAAGAAAGCAGCGATTGAACATTTAGTGGCCAATGATCATTTTGTAGTTGCGTGAAAATTAATACTTCAGTTTGCTCTGTTTTAAGTATAAATTACCGTTTGTGCGTTTATCATACTGTCGAGTGACACAACAAATACGAGACATGGAAATGAACGTAGGTGAAAATCGTCTGAATTGCTTTCAAGTGACTTCGTTAATAATTTAGCGTGCATCCATTCTTTCAAAGATTCAACGATGTATTTCACTGTTAAATTATCTAGTGCTTCTAATTCCTCTAGAATTCTTCTTTTAAATCTCTTGAATATTTTATGAGCGATTTTTTCAGCATTTTGATGCCATTAAATTCTTCTGTTTTAATGATTATCATTTATATAATTTTATATAAGTATGGGAGTCATTAATTATGAGTCAATGTATTGATCAAGGCCTTGTTCGGGCTTTACATTACATTTTCCCCATGAGCGAGGGTATTTTGGAGAACTGTGTGACGTAATTTTGTGAAAATGATTGCCCTTTTTGAAAAGTAAGAGTGTAGGGAACACCAGAAGATGAAATAATGATTTAGACATTCGATGTTGTGGGGATATTAGAAATAGAGGAATAGATACGAGAGGGTGGCAGTTGGCAGGACTGAAGGGAAAATAGAAAGGAGAAGGCAATAACAATAAATACCGAGATGGCTTGGTCGTATTTAGATAGGGGTAGACAACAGAACTAATCTGACCTGTGTCTCTGGTGACTGTGTGAGTGCATAGGCTTGTATCTGCAAGACACATGATGACGATGGTGGTGATAATGATGATTATCGTTATAATGATGATGATGATGGTGGTGGTGGTCTTGTTGATATGATGATGATAATGGTGGTAATGAGTAAATATATCTTTTTTCAAACAGTAAATATATATATATATAAGGTATAACTGTTTATCTCATATAATTGCATTCTCCATGCGGAGTGGAAATCGTCGCTTTAGGGGTCACGGGTGTTTGGCATCCTTTGGATATTTTCTCCAGGTCATGCCGTTGTGTTGGGAAGTGGGCGGGCAGATAGACTGGCCGCCTCTGCACCATTTGGTGGTGAACTGCTGTATGACAAGCTGGATGTTGTGAGGGCCTTTTGGAAAAGAGTAAGCAGTGCCAAGGCACAGACAGATAATTACGGTCTGAGAAGAATGACACTGCGAGGAGCTGCAGGGGGATCTGGCCGACGCTCGACACTCGGGGGCAGGGCGAGACGGATATTCAATCAGACAGTTACTAGTGCCATCAGAATTTTAACTCATCGCTTGTTGCTGAAGACGGGTAGCGCTTATGGGGGTGTCCCGTGTATCGTAATGTCGATTCTTAATTCAACATTCAACATTCCCGGTGCGAACGCTATTTGATCATCTCAATAAGCATTTGACATAAACATAAACATGAACATATACAAGAAAAATATAACAGACTACACAGCACAGCAGAAATGATGGGACTGAGAATAAATACAAAGAAAATTAAGATTATGACAAGCAGTCCAAACCAACAACCAGTGACCATAAATAACCAAACTCTTGAAAATGTAGAACATTTCACATATCTTGGCAGTGTGATGTCCCTGACGGGAGGGACCGAGGAGGGCGTACAGTCACGTCTTAACAAAGCTAGAGCTGCTTTTGGAAGGATGATGCAAATCTGGATATCCAACAATTACTGCAGAGGAACGAAACTCCGACTCTACAAAAGCATCATTTTGCCAGTTTCTTTTTGGAGCGGAATGCTGGAGAATGACCAACAAGGATGCACACAAGCTGTCCACCTTCCACCACACATGTCTACGTAGAATTATCAAAATTATCTTTCCAGATACAATCTCAAACACTAAACTACTACAAGTCACACAAAAAAGAAACTTTAGACAGAATGATAACCAAGAGAAGATGGAAATGGCTTGGCCACGTTATGAGAATGAATCCTGATATACCCGCCAAAACAGCTCTCACATGGACACCAGAGGGAAAGAGAAAACAGGTGCGCCCAAAAACAACGTGGAGACGAACGATGGAAAGTGACCTGAGTACGGCATCTTTGACATGGAAAACTGCACTGAAGATTGCACAGGACAGGAAAGCATGGAAAGTCCTCTATGAAGCCAAATGTGCCACTAGGTGTAACGAGAACTAATGATGAGAATTTGACGAGAAAATTCACTTCTCTGATTCTGAATTATTTCAAATCAGAACTCAGCAAATGTCGTATGCAAAAATCTCAACATTTTCAGTGTGAAATGAGAATCATTTATATATTGGACAACAAATAGACCGTGTGGAAATTTCCGCCCATTAGCGACAAGGCATCACTTCGGGTTGGCCTCACGTAGTGTTAAAAATGTTTCCATGCATTTTACAGTTTGAGTGGATCGTATGGTTGATCCATCAATGTGTTTATATATCTGTTAATATTTTTCACCTCTAATTTAATGAACATTTTTATCATTTTCAGCTGGGACATTATTGATTTCGATTCAGTGAAAGTTCAGTAAACTGTGGAGTTCAGTGTTACAAAGCCATGTATAAGTCGAAAAAATACTTGTTGGGTCTTGTCAGAGTCGAATGCCTAATCTCCGCCAATGGGTACAATAAATGGCTCTGCAAAATAGGTGCAACATTTATGTAATGTTGTGACCGGGTATATTGATCACGTACCGTCTCCGCAATAAAAGTTTGCTGCAATTGGTCTCTGGCTCGCTTTTTGTCTTTCGGTCGTACACACATACACACACAGACTCTCTCTCTCTCTCTCTCTCTCTCTCACACTTTCTTTCTACTGTGTCTTTCTCTCTCACCCTCTTACATACACACATATTCTCTTTTTCTCTCTCTGTCTTCCCCCTACTCTCTCTCTCCTCTCTCTCTCTCTATCTCTCTCTCTCTCTCTCTCTTCCTCAATCACTCTGTTTTGTATTGGCTGTATACACTTTTTGGCGGCAGCTTATCCATCTCATGACGTTATATGTCCACTTGGGAAATTTAGCAAATATAATATAAAGGTGTCCGCTCCTCTCCCTCATCTCTCTCTCTCTCCCTCGCTCTCTTTCTTCTCTCTCACATACAGACGCACGCGCACACACACACACACACACAGACTGTGTGGGTCTTGCACTGGCTGCACAAACTCCAGACTGCAGTTTAGCCATCTCCTAAAGTTATTCTTCCACAAATGGTGTTTAGTAAATACAACAACGATGGTAGTCTCTCCGGTGATCCATCGGTAGTTGATCGCACGTCAAGCTTTCCCGAGAACAACGAAATCCCTATGTAACTGTATGTCGACGTTGCGCATGTTAAACAAACAGTTTGGCAGTTACAAATGGAAAAGAACATGGCGAACAAGGCAAACATATGAGGCGCTTGTCTGGAAACTCCGAAGTGCGTGCTTTAAATACTTTCATAATTAAATAAGGCTTCACCAATTCTAAAGGTTAGTTGCGTATCCTTTATAGGACGTTGGAGAACCAACCCCAACAGACCCTGGCTGTTGTGTTGTTTTTCTAGGCAAATTTACGTCCAGTAGTTTGCCATTGCTTTCTGGACCACCCAGTCTAAAACAAGAACAATATATTGTTACTGGAAGTGAAGTCGACGTGTATGGTTTTGATCACAATATCAAATCAATGTCGATTAAAAGGTCTTCTGTCATAGACCCAGTTATTAGTTAGTGTATAGCAGTGTTTGTAGCTTGTTTTGAAAGACATGTGTTTGAGCTCTGGTAGACTTTCGGGACATCGATGTTGAACGTGTGAGAGGAAAGGCAAGTGAGGAATGAGTGGATAGTGTCCGTCTGGTTTGTAGGAACCGACAGGTTGGGTTTTATTGTTTTCGTGTGTTGGATGTGGCCTCAGAGATGTGGTTTTACAGGAGAATGCTTAGAATACCTTGGACAGCCAAAAAGAGCAACCAAGAAGTTTTGAAAGAGGCGGGAGCCCGAAGACAACTTATCACAGACATCAGAAGGAGACAGTCATCATTTTTCAGCCATGTTATAAGAAGAGGGAAAATAGAACACGTTGTGACCACTGGAAAGATCTGTGGAAGGAGGTATAGAGGAAGACAACGAGAGAAGATTCTTGACATTCATGTTGCATGGATGGAGGTGTGTCGGCACACGAACTGATTCATGCTGCAGGAATTCATGGATTATGGAGAGGCGTGATCGCCCACGCCAGTCGGCAAGGCACCTGATGATGATGATGATGATGATGATGTGTTGGATGTGTGAAGCTAATACAGTCAATGTTGACAACGTCGACGACTTTTGCATGTGTTTGATAATCTGTTTAAGACAGTTCTGTCAGCGGTGGCCAAAAAAGATCTCTGTCAAGCCTTTCCAACTCCTTTAGGCTATTGAGTATTTACTAAGTTTTTGAGGTTTTCATTAAACAACGGATCAACATCATGGCATACGGGTGTAACCCATAAGTACTCTCTTCTTCTTCTAAAGTCTGAAGAAGCTCAGCACAGTATACAGGCTCTGTAGAACCGGCGAGGATCCAGAAATACTTTGGGTAGATTATTAACTCCAAACTTTGCACTGGCAGCCCGGTTAAGCTATTCTTTTCGATTTCCAACTTCCAAGAGATTTTTTACCTGGCCAAAAATGCACACGGGCGTCCAATCTCACTACCCAGAGACCAGAGGGAATTGCTAGAAGTCGAAGTCCACGTGAAAAAATTCCATCTCTTACCAGGGATTAAACCCGGATCTATTGCACTCGAGGCGGACACTATGCCTCGAGACTACGCAGCCCCCTATATTTACTAAGTAAAATTAAGGTACTTTTACACTGCAGTGGCGCATCGGGCATATGCTAGATTCACATGCTTATAACTCAGTCTGCGATGTTGTCCGCATCACGCCGGCCGCCTTTACTTTTCATGTCTATACCTTGTACCCATTCAAGGCTAGGCCGAAGTAGAGGATGCCAAGGTCATGTTTGAAAATAATCTGACTGGGTTGATTGTGCTATAGATATATTTTATAAACCAATCGGCACTAGGTGGGTGTTATAGTCAACAGCACGCTGGCCGCCTTTACTTTCCAGGACTTTGCCTAGTCCTTATTTTGAGGCGGGGTCGGTAATCTCGATTAATATGTATAGATATTGGTCTAGCAGAATACTCCACGATGAGCAGGTGGCGTGGGTTGGGTTCTTTACGTTAGTTACTTTTGTCGAATATGATTCTCTCTATTAAAAATTGTCTTCTTTGTTGGAGGACAATGGCACGACATTGGCTTCACTGGAGGAGAATGATGTTTTTCGTGTAGGAAGGATTCTTTGGTGGCGGGTGCATTCTCTGAAGGAGAGTTGATTCATTGGTGGAAGATAGATACTTTTGTAGAGGATGGATTCTTTGGTAAAGAATGGATTCTTTGGTGGAGGGTGGATTCTTTGGTATAGAATGGATTCTTTGGTGGAGGATAGATTCGTTGGTGGAGGTTGGATTCGAAGGTGAAGGAAGGATTCGTTGTTGAAGGGTGGATTTTTTGAAGGAGGATGGATTCGTTGGTGGAGGATAAATTTGTTGGTGAAGAATGGATTCTTTGGTGGAAAATGGATTCTTTGATGGAGGATGCTTCGTTGGTGAAGACTGGATTCTTTGGTGGAAGATGGATTCTTTGGTGGAGGATAGATTCTTTGGTGGAGGATGGTTTCTTTGGTGGAGGATGGATTCTTTGGTGGATGAGGGATTTCTTTGGTGGATGAGGGATTTTTTTGGTGCAGGATGGATTCTTTGGTGGAGGGTGGATTTTTTGTTGGAGAATGGATTCTTTGGTAGAGAATGGATTCTTTGATGGAGGATGGATTTTTCGGTGGGGGAGGGATTTCTTTGGTGGAGGATAGATTCTTTGGTGGAGGATGGATTCTTTGGTGGAGGATGGATTCTCGGGTGGATGAGGGATTTCCTTAGTTGTCTATCCCCTAGCCAATGGGATACCCTGTGGTCGATGAACTGGTATCCGAGGAAAAGCACGTTAAACGCTTGCGATAGCAACAGTATACCGCTTACGCATACACATATATACACAACACACACACACACACATACATGCACTCGAATGCTCACACAATAGGCAAACAGAAACATTCATATGCCTCACTTCTTCTATTTTACACATTGACACACGCGCTCGCACACACACAAAAACTTCCTTACACATGCATTTGCAAATACACACACACACACACACACACACATAGCTTGTTTGTGAGAATGCTTTATCCCAGTCGTTAAGAGAATTTCTCAATTTCGTTCTGATTAAACCTGCCTCGTGTTTAATTAGGTTGGCAAACTAAGAATTGAGCTTCGCCATTGTTTCAGTTGTGCACAGCTCTTCCCTATTGCCTATTGAGCACACATTTCTTTATTGAATGAGCAGGCTACGAAATACTCCGTTCTTGTTGGCACTTGAAGATATCTATGACAGTTTCTCAGTTCAATGTGGCTGTGAACATCGTTTATTTATTGATTAAATAGAATTGGCATCATTGCACTCAGGACACGTCTATATGTTCTCTGTCTTTCTCAAAAGATATCATTTTCGAGGAATAGTGATTATTCTACACGTTTGGATTAATGCCAGAGAGGCTATGCATGAAAGCTCAAGTCAGGTAGGTAGTCAGGTAGTCTTAGTTTCAGCTTCATAGCAAACGCGTTACCCCATCTTTGCTCCGCTCCTGTGCCAACAAAAAACACACAGAATGTTTATCACAGTATTAGATTTGCAGTTCATCATTGATGGTAGCAGAAGTCGCCAACAGATCAGCAGTTGCCCACGCGATCAATTTTAATCACATACAGGCACCACAACACTGCAAGACAGGCATCGCGCCATTTTCTGAATCTACAATTCACACCAACACGTTGATCACAGTCGAAAAAACATACTAAATGCAATTCGCAGCTCACAGGGTCACGCCATGCATTCAACTCAGAAGCTTGGCGACGAAACTATATTCAGTCTACAAATGGAGCAAACATGCATCGGCCACCACCTGGCAGAAGCAAAAAATTTGCCTCTGTTTCGAACAGTGCCGAATCCTAACGTCCATTTTTACCGGAAGTCCCGGAAGCTCAAGCATTTTGCTTCAGAGGTCCTGGGTAGTTAACGTTCTTTGGATATGTTCTCCAATTGATGCCGGTGTGTTGGGAAACGACTAGTTAGACTGACTGCTTCTGCACCACTTGGTAGTCAATCAATGCATGACCAGCTAGATGTTGTGAGGGCCCTTTGGAAGCGAGTGATCAGTGCATAGGCACAAACAGATCATTATTGTCTGAGGAGAATAGCGCTGTGAGAAGCTACCAGGGGATCTGGCCGAGGTTGAACACTCAGAGGAAAAAGTCGAATGTACAGTCATTGAAAAGGCGAGACTGATTTACAATCAGACAGTTGCTGATACCATCAAAATTGTAACACTTCGCTTGCTGCTGAAGATGGGGAAGAAGCGCTTATGGAAATTTCCTAAGTGCTGTGATGTTCATTTCTAATTCAATATTCAACATTCAGGCATATTGACCCACCCCTCCTCCTAATTATCAGGAAGCACAGCTTTACCCCAATACCTTATGAAATATGCAACTGGATTAAGAGGTCTTTCTAACCGGTGTATCATCTTCTTAAAGTCCATGCCATTTGGCGTTGGTAGTCATCTCTGTTCACAACCTTCTGTCTCGTGTACTTTCAATCAACTCTGACACAGATGATCCTCCATTTTTATGATGTCAAACTGTCCATCATCATCTCTCTCGATTTCCTTCCACCTTTCCTCCCCTTCAACTTTCTAGCTGTCACAATGTACTCCAGTTTTCTCCTTTTCATCACATGACCAAAGAATGAAGATTGTCTTTTTCTGATGTGGTCAATTAGTTTTCTTCGTGAGTCACCCAGTGCACGGATTTTCTGTTTTAAGCATTTGTTTTTAAATCCAGCACACAATCACGATTCTTCTTCTCCACAGGCTACAAGCTATGGCAAGAAGTTCTGATCGTTCTTTCTCTACAAGACTTGAGTCTTGTTCTAGAACCTGAGTTTTGCGTGCGCATCCGTTTCACAGATTTGGCTTTTTTTATGCAGACTGCTGGATCCTCGACTCACAGGCAGAGGCACTTTGACTTCAAAGGACACATCCCTAATTAGTCGACCCTTACGACATGCTTGTTACGGGGCAGTGGGTCTAATCCCTTTTGCCCCCTCCATCAATGGGACCCCTAACCCCACACGGAAAAACATATAGTAATTATTATTATTAATATTGCACACTTAGATAAAGCCTTAGTTCCCGACCCCTAGAAAATTTTATTGGGGGGGGGGGGGATGGGCCTCCTCTCTGTTTCGTCGCCCCAAATGACGGGCCTTCTCTTGTGGCCCTAATGTGTGGAAAAAACGGATGGTAGACTGCAAGAGGCTTTGGTTGTTGATGTTTCAACCTTTGTGTTTGCTGTAACATAGCCAACTTAAGGGAGGCCTGGTAATAAAATATGGACACGTCACTGGTGCAGGCAGATGAAAAATGGCTGACGCATATGTTTCAGTGTGTGTTCGGTTTTATTTTGCTTGTCGCCAAGTAATATTAATAAGTGGTTTCACCTTCACTGTCGGTTCACATTTAAGTGGTGTTTTCAGGGAGTAGATTTAATAAGTTTGTGTGTGTGTGTGTGTGTGTATGTGTGTGTGTGTGTGTGTGTGTGTGTGTTTGTGTGTGTGATTCGCTTTGGATTTATCTTCAGTTGTTGTGTTTTCGTGGAGCAGCACCTCAAAGTAAGAGAACAAACATTGTATGGTTATTCTACATTTTATTAACTTTGTGTCTCTTAGTTTCACGATACCTCTAAAATGCAGTGAACATATTTCCAAGAGGAGTTATTAACATACTTCAAAGGTGGACTAAAAAAAATATGGCTAATAGGAACCATTGACTTATTTCTAACAGGAATTGGTAACTAATATCTAAGAGGAAATCCTAATCTATATATATATATATATATATAAATCAATGTGTGTATGTTTGTTTATGAGCTATAGACTCGGAAACTACTGAACCGATTTAGCTAGAATTTTCAGGATATGTTTGTTTTGATACCGGATGTTTACCCATCATGGTTTCAAATTCTACCTGTCATTGTTAGAGAAAGGTGACCAAATTTTTTGGGAAAAATCTTCGAAACTAATATTTCCATTTTTAGTGACATTTAATTATAGACACGTTAGTAAATGCGCATGCGCATGCACGAACGACTTCCTCTATTCGCCGTCGTGGTACAGCAAACCAGTCTATCTCTATATCGCTGATTGCGACGTTAACCATATGAGACACGATTTCTATTTCCTTTTTTTTTTTTTTTCAAACAACCTTCGATGAGTTAGACAGTAGTCAGTGGATTTAAGAAAGGGGAAGAGAAAGGGGGGGGGGCGGCGATCTATGTCTGTGCAGACTATGATTGCGACATTTACCGTGTTAGACACGTACGATTTCATTTATTGTGCCGTTTCAATAATACTTGAAGTTTATATCTGGGATATCTGTTAATGAGAAAACAATTGCCTGTTTTAAGTTGTGTTAGAATCGGGACACACATCTTGTTTAGTTTTGCTCTCTTTTCGTTGTTCAGAAGCAGTGGTTGGCTGGACGAATGATTAGTACACTGGGTTCCTGTGCGGGAGACTAGGGTTTGATTCTCCAGTACGGCAGTGTTTTTTTTAAAACCCGGGGGCGAACTAAAACCCAGACCTGCTCTGTCGTGCGACAGTATTAGCCATGTGGCCATAAATACTTAAAAAAATACATGTATGTGGGTAAACCAGTTGATAATTAAATTTGACCATTTCGCATACTTATGATTTCATTTTAAACTTTCCGATTGCATAGTTTAGCTGAATTTAAAAAATACAGGTATGTGGGTAAACCAGTAGATAATTAAATTTGACCATTTCGCATACTTATGATTTCATTTCAAACTTTCCGATTGCATGGTTACGCTGATTTTTTTATAGATTTACATTTATTTTCATTTCGATTTAATTATTTCTTCTGACATTTCGTTGGAATTAGGCTGTGTTGTTTATCATAGCGTTCATTTCGTCATTATGATGTATTTTTCCTGTTTTCTTTGCATTTCACTTTTTTTTTCCTCCAAACTACTTCGATGAAGGAAAGAGTGGTCGGTGAATGGAGGGGGGGGGGGTGGGGGGGGGGGGGGTAACATAAACTGGTAACTAAGAGGGCGGTTACACCGTAGTGCTGTCATGCCAGAGACCGCCGGTAAGGTGATGGCATTTTTCTGTCGGGGAGCGAAATTACATATCCTAACCTGACCAGTCCGTGGCGACAGCACTAGCCTTGCGGCGCCAAATCCTCTGGCTCACGACTCTCTGTCTGCTCCGATGGTAAAACAGATAGCAGTGACAATATTTTAGTTATTGTGGTAGCAGTGGTGGTAGTAGTTGCACTGGTACTTGAAGGATAGTGTGGTAAATATTTCACTAGCCGCATTTACTACTCATTACAATTCATGCTCCCTATTTTAGTCCGGAAGGACAGGGGTATCAACGTCAGTTATAAAAATCCTTCGATGAGGTAGAGAGCAGTATTTTGTGGATGGGGGAGGGGAGGGGGTGATGACAGAAATTGTTAACTTAAAGAGCTTAACGCATGATTTTAAAGTTTTCGTTTCTTCATTTGTTTATATTTTACTAACGCTACCTCCGCTATTCTCATTTTTTTCAACAACTTACTTGGTTATTTACAAGTGCAGTAGTAAGTTTTACTTCCGCCTCTTTAAAAAAAAATACAAACAGCTTTAGCGTGTGATAACCAAATAACAAATTTTTTTTTACTGTGCTAATAATACCATTTAAACGACCACTAATATAAAGACGCAATGATATGTTGCGTGTTCTAAAGTGGCAAACCAGACTATCTCTATATATGTGCAGAGAATGATTGCGACATTACCTCTATTAGAGACGTGCGATTTCTATTGTCTTTCTTTTCCAAAATTTTGTGATTAGGAAGCGAGTAGTAGGTGGATTTTGGGGGGGGAAAGGGGGGGTGGGGGGGGGGGCATCGAAGAATATCTCTGTATGTGCGCAGACAATGATTGCTACAGTAACCATATTAGACACGTGCGATTTCTATTTTCTTTATTTTCCATTTAGCCAAACTATGCCACGGCAACGCGTGGCCAGGTACAGCTAGTATTTGTATAAAAGGAACTGTTAATATCTTTTTTAAATGACCTGCTACAATATTTCTTGAAGAAACTATTAATGTATAATTATTTCTTACATACACCACCAACTAACACACAACTGATGTTATCGGTCGCCATATGCTAAGGGCTCCACTGAAAGATAGAAAGGGAGGGTAGCAGAGTGGGAAAAAGCGAGGAAAGAAGGGAGGGGTGTCTTTGTTTAGCAAGCTAGAGGCAACATTATTTGAAATATCGCATTTTCTTTTTTTATGACTGCCAACCAAATCGATGGCATTTATCAATGAGAATACTAAAGTTTTCTCCCTTTCACGAAAAGGGAAATTTCCGACTTAATAAAGTTTCCTACCACCTCGACCGTTAAATTAAATGGACGAAAATGGTTAGAGGGTTGGGTAACGGAACAAATTCTGAAATAAGTTGTCTGGTTCACTTGTTGTAATTGATGTTATTAGTGTTATTGTTGTTGTTCGCGTGACAGTTGTTTTTGTGGTTATGTTATCTTATTCAACGTTTCTGTATTTTGTCCATCCCCATGGGTACTCAGTCCTCCGGCAACCACAGTAAGATGCCTCTACGGATTGTCCCCATCCCCATGCGTGCTCAGTCCTCCGGCAACCACAGTAAGATGCCTCTACCGATTGTCCCTATCCCCATGCGTGCTCAGTCGTCCGGTAACCACAGTAAGATGCCTCTACCGATTGTCCCTATCCCCATGCGTGCCCAGTCGTCCGGCAACCACAGTAAGATGCCTCTACCGATTGTCCCCATCCCCATGCGTGCTCAGTCGTCCGGTAACCGCAGCAAGATGCCTCTACTGATTGTTCCCATCCCCATGAGACGTTAGTTGTACTGCATAGACTTGCTTCACCAAACGTTATTTACAGGTCACGCAATCGTGTTAGGGTCAGAGATGAAATACTATTCCACCCCCCCCCCACCCCCACCCCCCACACCCATCCGCACCAACATAGTCCGCGCAACATTGAAAATATCAGTTCTGCCCATGCTTCTTCCTCTTTGCATTGGTGCATTACTTGACAGCTGGTCAGCTCTTTCATTACATTTTACTCCTGCATGCCCAGGCGGAGATACAGATGCTGGAGTAGTTACTGATGATACTCTCATGTACGCTGTAACCTGTGCTATGTCATGTCTGCTGCCCTTCGTTGATAAGTCCAGGAAGTATCGCGTTACGTGATAATGGTGTTTGCCAAGTTGAACAGCGATACAAATTTTGATTAAGGCGTTTATAGTCATAGTGATGATAATGATGATGATGATGATGATGATGAAGATGATGACGATAATGATAATAGTGGAAATTTTGAAAGCAATGATAAGGATGGTTATAATAATGATGATGTTTGTAATGATTTTGATTGGGATGATGCTATTTTGACGATTATATTGATAATCAGTATCATTCATAAGATGATGTTGATAAGTTTTTTTGTTTTTTGTTTACGATGATCATGGTATTAAATTTCAATAATCATCATCATCAAGTGTCTTGCAGACTAGCGTGGGTGATCGTGCCTATCCACAGTCTGCGACCTTCAAATGCGCGTATCATTTCGTGAGTTGGCACACCTTCATGCCAATATCAAATGCTGTCAAGAAGCTTCTCACATTGTCTTCCTCTGCCTCTCTTTCCATAGATCGATCCCTTGGTAACATGTTCCAGTTGTCTCTTCTTATCAAATGTTTGTGATAAGTTGTCTTTTAGCCTTTGCCCCTTTCAAAACATCTAGGCTGCTCTTTCAACGGTACAGTATCGAGATGATTATTTTAAGAGATATGATACCATGATATTGTTTTTTGTATGTTGTTGTTGCTTTTGTTTTTGGTGGTGGTGGTGCTAAAGATGATGATAAATATACTGATATTGATCATGATAATGGCGAAGATTCTGATGATGATGTAGATGACTGACATGAGAATCGTCATCGAACTGAATTCTTCCTGTTGGTAATTGATGCAGAAATTTTTAATAAAGGCCGAAACGTTCAGAAAGCAATGACAAATTACTGAAGGTACAAACTGCATAGCAAAACAACAAACAGCCAAAAAACGTACTTATATTGTATATACAGCTAATTATAACAGAAATAACTGCAAACGTGTTGGAATATCAATGTCGTTTGTGGGTTGAATTGTAATTTGTAAGCTACAAAAAAGGTTTTATGCTTTAACATACATAAATGGGACAGAAATTGACCCCCTCCCCTTCTTTTCTCTCTTTCTATATCTATCTTTTCTCTATCTTCCTCTCTCTCTCTCTCTCTCTCTCTCTCTCTCTCTCTCTGTCTCTCTCTCTCTCTCTCTTTGTATTCCTGTGATCGTGTGTGTGAGTATGTGTGTGGAAAATGTTAAAGAGTAGATTGAATTACATTTCTCTTCTTATAGTCCATGCCGTTTAGAGTTCGTAATCCGGTCTTTTCACATCCTACTGTGGTATGTACAATCGGTTCTCTAATGAGAAACATACTCAAGGGAACAGTTGAAGGCATGGAGCAAAAGCCTGACTAAAAGTCACCAGAGCCTATTACATGTATTCTTCTTGTTCTTCTTTTTCTTCTTCATCTTCTTCTTCTTTTTCTTCTTCTTCTTCTTCTTCTTCTTCTTCTTCTTCTTCTTCTTCTTCTTCTTCTTCTTCTTCTTCTTCTTCTTCTTCTTCTTCTTCTTCTTCTTCTTCTTCTTCTTCTTCTTCTTCTTCTTCTTCTTCTTCTTCTTTTTTTTTTTTCTTCTTCTTCTTCTTCTTCTTCTTCTTCTTCTTCTTCTTCTTCTTCTTCTTCTTCTTCTTCTTCTTCTTCTTCTTCTTCTTCTTCTTCTTATTCTTCTTCTTCTTCTTCTTCTTCTTCTTCTTCTTCTTCTTCTTCTTTTTCTTCTTCATCTTCCTCTTTTACACTTATAACCAACAATGGAGCATAGGCTTTCAACCAACTCACGCCAAGTCCTTCTATCCTTTGCTGTCGTATGCAGCTCCCCGCATATCCTCCCCATCTTCTAAACGATACTCTCTAGCTCCCTTCTGCATTTTATATATATATATATATCTAAACACATACACACTTGTGTTTGTTTTAATAAAAATATAAGTATGTCTGTGTTTACGTGCGTGTATGCATGAGCTTTTCTGTCTGTCTGTCTGTCTGTCTGTCTGTCTGTCTGTCTGTCTGTCTGTCTGTCTGTCTGTCTGTCTGTCTGTCTGTCTGTCTGTCTGTCTGTCTGTCTGTCTGTCTGTCTGTCTGTCTGTCTGTCTGTCTGTCTGTCTGTCTGTCTGTCTGTCTGTCTGTCTGTCTGTCTGTCTGTCTGTCTGTCTGTCTGTCTGTCTGTCTGTCTGTCTGTCTGTCTGTCTGAAGTTGTGTTGTTTAAGAGTCTGGGGCATAGAAGGGGAAAAAACTAATTACGTTTGAAACTAGTAATTGCGTTCAATTTATTATTGGCCACCGTCTTACCCCGAAAAGATGTATTGCTGCAAGCCAGGCAACAAACAGCATAATTTCCCATAAAAGCTATCCCTTTAGCATCGGCAGAGTGCTCCTCGGAGAGGATAATTGGGCCGTGTATATTCTCTACAAATTTCCAACAGCCATTTATAACGATTACCCGCTCAACGGAAAGTCGTTACGAGAGGAAAACTGGGCGTCTCGAGAAATGTCCAGGCTTTTCCACAAGAGTGTATGTCTATTGTGAGCATTTGAGAGTTTGGTATGCCCCCCCCCCCTCCCCCACCCCCCGTTTTTTTTTCCCTAGTTTGTTTCTTGTCGATGAAGACGGAAACTGGAGGTTTAATTTTCATTTGCCAGACACTACAATCTAGCCGTCTTTGTACCAATCCATGCACACATTCCTCTATCCAACTAACTTCCATCTAATCATATTTTTTCACCATTCATCCAAGCCTATACCTATACATAACTCATAATCTTTCCATATATCGAACCACCTGTCTATCCACTCATCCATTGTTCCAATCATTTATCTATCCACCCACCATCCATTAGTCATCAGTCTATCAACTACCCATCATCCCTCCATCTAGACACCTATCCGTCCATTTGACTATCCATCCATCTACAATCCTTCAAAAAAACAAAAACCGGTTCACTTATCTATCAATGTATCATCTACAAATCAATCCATCCCGATTACTTGTATCATTGTTGATCGATTCAAAGAGTACACATATGGTAGTGCTAATCTAATGTATAAGACCAATACGATATATTGCACACATCCTCAGAAGTCGGCATAGAATCACCTAACCGTCACTGAAATAGAAATCTATCTATCTATCTATCTATCTATCTATCTATCTATCTATCTATCTATCTATCTATCTATCTATCTATCTATCTATCTATCTATCTATCTATCTATCTATCTATCTATCTATCTATCTATCTATCTATCTATCTATCTATCTATCTATCTATCTATCTATCTATCTATCTATCTATCTATCTATCTATCTATCTATCTATCTATCTATCTATCTATCTATCTATCTATCTATCTATCTATCTATCTATCTATCTATCTATCTATCTATCTATCTATCTATCTATCTATCTATCTATCTATCTATCTATCTATCTATCTATCTATCTATCTATTTAACTACCTACCTACATACCTACTTACCTACCTTTCTGTCTGTCTGTCTGTCTGTCGGTCGGTCAGTATGTCTGTCTCTGTCCCTCTCTCTGTGTCTCTCACTCTCTCTGTCTCTCTCTGTCTCTCTGTCTGTCTGTCTCTCTCTCTCTCTCTGTCTCTCTCTCTCTCTCTCTCTCTCTCTCTCTCTCTCTCTCTCTCTCTCTCTCTCTCTCTCTCTCTCTCTCTGTCGATGTTAACATATGAGATATAGACATAAGTACTATTTTTAGAGTGGACAGGTTTTTTTTTTTCTGCCTACGGTAAGCCGTTGTATTTTCCCCAGTATTTGGACTGAAATGTTATAGCTATATCACCTGATTAGCTGTCCGACTGTCTTTCTCGCAGACTATGGTGCAAGCCGTCTGCTGTGATGTTGGGACATAATCACCTTCCGACAGTCTTTCTCTCAGACTATGGTGCAAGCCGTCTGCTGTGATGTTGGGACCTAATTACCTGATTAGCTGTCCTACTGTCTTTCTCGCAGACTATGGTACAAGCCGTCTGCTGTGTTGTTGGGACATGATCATCTGTCCGACTGTCTTTCTCTCAGACTATGGTGCAAGCCGTCTGCTGTGTTGTTGGGACATGATCACCTGTCCGACTGTCTTTCTCTCAGACTATTTTGCAACCCGTCTGCTGTGTTGTTGGGACATGATCACCTGTCCGACTGTCTTTCTCTCAGACTATGGTGCAACCCGTTTGCTGTGGTGTTGCGACCTGATTACCTGTCCGACTGTCTTTCTCTCAGATTATTATGCAACCCATCGGCTTTTATGCTGGGACATGATTACCTGTCCGACAATCTTTCTCTCAGACTATGGTGCAACCCGTCTGTTATGTTGGAACCTGCTTACCCGATTACCTGTACGACTATCTTTCTCGCAGACTACTGTTCGTTCTCCTCGACGTTATCGTTCATCTTTATCGCCATTCTCCCACTTGTCCCACCAATTGTATTCATACTAGCGTCACCCACAAGTAAAACCGACTCTCTGTTTTTCTATTACGTCATTGCGGAATTAAAATATATATCTCTCGTCCCCTAAAATCCTCAAACCAAAAACAGTTAAATCGGTGGCACATTTTGAAGAAGTAAAACCTTCATGAAGTGACGGCATCGAGATCTCACTACATGTTGAATATCCTGTCGAAACACTTGACATTTAGGAAGACCCGTGAGGTATCACTTTTCTTCAGCCATTTTCTTTCCCAAAAGCGATTGGTATCGTGAATAATATTGATTCGAAACTCCAACATCGACTCCGTTTATTTGATGTTTGGCTCATGGCACGGTTTTATCAGACTGTGAACAGCGAAATCTCATTTTAAAATCCCCGCAGCTCAAAACGGGCAGACTGGTCCATCTATGTGGCTTCTAAGAATGATCCACATTCAGGAATTGAGAAACAAACGCCGTTGTTCATACACTCCGGCAGCTCAATATTTCCTTGGAAACAATGCTCTCATTGTTTGAATGCCGTCGTTTAAATCAGCCAAACGCTAAAATGAAAGTCTGACTTTCAACAGCTTGACGGTCAAGACAGACAATGTTCCTTTTTTCTAATTCCGGGAACATGATTTGTGTGGTTTTGATTTCCTGTGTATGCATAGATTGTCATTGAAAAGTAATGTATCTATTTGTCTTTCTAGATGTCTGTCTTACTGCTATCTATCTATCTAATCTATCTATCTATCTATCTATCTATCTATCTATCTATCTATCTATCTATCTATCTATCTATCTATCTATCTATCTATCTATCTATCTATCTATCTATCTATCTATCTATCTATCTATCTATCTATCTATCTATCTATCTATCTATCTATCTATCTATCTATCTATCTATCTATCTATCTATCTATCTATCTATCTATCTATCTATCTATCTATCTATCTATCTATCTATCTATCTATCTATCTATCTATCTTTCTATGCATCCTACTTATGTATATGTATGCCCGGCTCTCTAGCGTAGTTGGCTAAACCGGATTGCGCAGAGACCGGGTGACGAACTCCTTGTGGTTCGGGTTCAATCCCGGGGGTAGGCAGGAAAGCCACATTTTCACCCAGATATACGGTATTTACAATGGAATCAAGGCCGAAAGGTTGCGATATCCATAATACCGAGCCTAAGGGTTAACAACTCATGGCTTCTGGATACTAAAACAAACAATGTATACATAAATATATGTGTGTGTGTATGTGTGTGTATATATATATTTAAAATTATGACATCAGAAAGAGAAAGTCGTCATTTTTTACTAAGTTATGAAATGAAAGAAACCGGAAAATGTTGCGATTGTGGAAATAACGATTAGGGAACACAGCATGGGGGAAAAAACAAAAGATTTTGGATATTCTTTACATTTTGGCGTTAACTTGCATCAGCACATGAACTGGTACATGTTAGAGATCGCAAGTTGTGAAGAGGCATTATCGCACAAACCAAATCAGGGCATCTTATGATCATGATGGTGACAATGATGATGATATCTACATGCATAGTTTATTGAGAATACTATAACCTCCCCTGGATATTCTCCTACTTCAATTTCTTATCCTAGCAAAATACCTTTTCTTCAGCATGAACTCCAGTTTGCCTGGACTTTATCCAGTTACCAACGCTGATCCAGTTACCCTTCAGCCGAAGCACATATACAGCCCAGTCAACTGATTGTATTACTGCCTACTCGGCTCTTGAATGAGCAATGCCATCCGGCATACACCAGGAAGGACAACCCACAAAAGACCAGTCGGAGCTCGCAATCAGAGTGCAAAAGCATTGAGGTTTAATAAGTTGCTGTGGTCCGTTATAGCAAGGAAATCAATGTCGTCACTATACAATGTGTACGTGTTATATATACATTCATTTATATATACATGTATATATTTTAAAGACGGTGTCCATAGAATGAGGGAGTGTGTGCGTGTGTTCGTTTGATGTGTGTTTTGTGTGTGTGCACAAGAGAGGGGTGTCAGAGAGAGAGAGAGAGAGAAAGAGAGAGAGAGAAAGAGAGGGAGAGAGAGAGAGAGAGAGAGAGAGAGAGAGAGAGAGAGAGAGAGAGAGAGAGAGAGAGAGAGAGAGAGAGATTAATATGTAAACAAAATAAGGGGGACATATTGAACTGCAAAACTTGTGAGATCAAGCCTCTCTTCAACCTATGATTTCCTACAGCACACAGCATTCCATGTACTACCCCCCTTTCCAATTTTATTGTATTTTTCTTTAATCATTTTTTGCCATGAAACTTTTCGAGTTTTGTTTCCCAATTCTCCCTAACTTCAAATCTCATTAGTTATCACAGCATGTTCAAGTTTCTTTCTTCCCCCCCCCCTCCCCCCCCCCCCAAAAAAAAATATTTGATGACTGTCTCATTCTGATGTTTGTGATAAGTTTTCTTTGAAACCTCGACTTCTTCAAAACACATAGATTACCGATTTTTGACTGTCCGCCGAATTTTAAGCTTTCTTTGCTAAAACCACATGTCTGATGCCTAATGAAATTGTGTCTCGTGTTTACTAATTATCCAGTATTTTCTGCCAAATGTTAAAACAAACGAGAATCCTTGTTCTAAGTTTTGATTAGAGAAGGTTTGTTGCATACGGTGTTCTTTGTTGTATAAACTGCAACCTTTGCCTGTTCTTTGTCTCATCGCTACATTAACATCTGGTGTATCCTTGTGCTTTGTGGAAGATTTTTCTTGACACGTGCTGGTCTTGCTCGTCATACTCGCCATCACCATGGCCTGTGAGTCTCATGCCTCCTCATAGCGCAATATAACACTATCGTCTGGAAAGACGGACAGGTGCTAATGATCACAATGCTGGTAAAATATTTGGTCACACTAAAAACATACATTTGTAGAATATAGGAGCACAATATTTGATTTCTTAGCGTCAGAATAAGGATATTGACGCGCCCAAGTAACGCGCCTACTTTGATACTCGGCTGTCTATTATTGTTACACGTTTGCAGTAGTACCCGTCAGAATTCAATCATTACCGTTCTGAGTCGATGTCGCCATTTCTCCGCAGTTTGGAATTGACTCACGTAGTTGATAACAGGGTAGACAGTAACACACTTTCTCCAGTTGCAGACGTGGGCAGTGTCAGTAATCCATGACAGTCCTCACTTCCGTGAGCCAAGTGGTTAACGTTATCATCTTCATCTACACAAACTGCCATAGGAGGCGAGCGTCATTGTTCATGTCCAAGTCCTTTTGGGGGGGAAAAAAGAGAAAAGCTCGACCACGTTCAGACTGCTGCTAGCTAGCCTAGGCTGCTAGCAGTCTCCGCCTATATTTGTGGTCTGGGTTATTTGCGTCACTTTCGTGACTGAATACTAGTGTTTGTGCCATTTCTGGGCTTGATGCTTCCATCCGTATCAAACCGATCGTCATGTTGCCACTGGTGCATGTATTCCTTCTTCTTTCTTGGTGTTTCCTGTTTGTTCTGTCTCACTTTGATCTGGCTGGGCGTATCTCGAAGGAAAGCGAGCTTCCATACCCAACGTCCTTTGGACCACCATTTATTGTTTTAAAATTTTGAGTATTTTAATTTTGCCAAAATGTACTGAAAACAGTTTTTGAATTTGAATAGTTCCGAAATGTGAAAATTTTCCGCGTGTGACCATAGTGGTCTTATAGTTGTCTTCCTGTAATATGAACGGGTTAGTCGTGTAATGGATATGTGTGTGAGAGTTTATGTGGAGCCTTAAGCGGGTCCAGTCGTCATTTGTTATTATGTGATCGGGTTGTGTTGACAGCTAAGCTCCGGTGTACGTAAATACCATATAACCGGAGCATCCAGCTCACGCTTTGAGATCCAAATGTTCGGCGATGAGAATTGTTGTGGCATGTTGGGTACCGAACTCAAGTGCTCTCTGTGGGAATGGGTTGGGGTGTTAAACTCATAGTGCATCCGAAAGAGTTAGGGAAAGTTGAGGGGAAAGGGGGCGGGAGGCTATTCAGTCATTTCTCGTCGTTGCCGTCTTTTGGATTCTAGCGTGGCCTTTTGCCGGGACTAAGTATATCACGTTACCAACCTTTGCTATCATCCCAGTGATGTGGTGGTATTGATGGTCATGTGTTCTAGTCCTTTCATTATCGAGTCACTTGTTTTCCCTATTTGCTGTCAGTCATATCTTGTTGTGAGTCCTGTCGGTCATGTGCATGTTGTATGCATGCTGTGGAATGGGATGGTTTTGTGTATGAATCCCCAGGGTATATGGACGCACCCAACTAGGTGTATGCGTACATGCACTCGAGTACTCATACACGCAGACAACACTACATATTTGCACGTCCTTTCATACTTATCCGTGTATGCATACCTAATTGACATCACGTACACACGCAAACTCGTTCATATGCGTCTACCCATGCCTGTACTTACATTCATAAAAAACGAGTACATCCGCACGTAGTGACATTCACTCTTCCATGTCTCGTGCGTTTTGTGTCTCTATGTCTGTAATTTCGTGTCACTTTTAAGTTGTCCCGTTACTGGTATGTGACCTGTCCGGTACTGTCTTATCATGTTCTGGTGGATGGTGTGTGTTGATGACGTTCTTGCTGCGTACACACTTCATTCCATTTGTTCTCATTAATTAACAGACATGCAGCGACACAATTTATGGGTTCTTTGAGTGCACTGTCATTCATACACACACAAATATATAAATATACATGCTCCCATAAATATACACACATGCACACTCATACCCACATATACATGCACACAGTAATACATTTCTATATCCATGTACTCGTTCATCTGTACCTTTCGCACAGCTATATTCCCACTGTCCTGTCAATACGTGATCCCTTACCATCCGCCTACATACACCGTGTCTTATGTATCCATCCTATACATAAATGCACTCATACTACACGCATTCATCCTTGTGTATGTATCCATGTTCACATCTATGCACTCATCATACTTATACTACCTCCCTTACGCTAGGGTGTCCAGAGTTACCATCTGATCAGTTCCTTCTGCTGTACTGAGTAAATCCTTAATTTGGTCTTTTTAGTTTTGGTTTGTTTTAATAAGGAACTGTTTAACCAGTTTTTGGATGTGTCATTGTTCAAGTAATTCGTCTTGTGTGTGTTTGGAAAGTTGTCTTGAGGTTTATAACCAGGCTGAGATATCTCCGCTTAGCCTAGATGGTAACATACTTTCCCTAGTTGCAGACCACGACAGTGTCAGTAATCCATGACAGTAATCACTTCTATTAGGGATAGACAGTAACACTCTTTCTCTAGCTGTAGACGTGGGCAGTGTCAGCAATCCATGACCGTCCTCACTTCTGTGTATTGTAGACAGAAACATACTTTCTTCAGTTGGAGACGTGGGCAGTGTCAGTAATCCATGACCGTCCTCACATCTGAGTAATGTAGACAGTAACATGCTTTCAGCAGTTGAAGACGGGGGTAGTGTCAGTAATCCATGACAGTCCTCAATTCTGTGAGCCAATTGGCTAATCATCTTAATCTTCACAAAGTGGCATTAAAGCCGGTATTCTTGCTCAAGTGATTCTTCTTGTGTGTGGTTGGCAAGTTGTTTTGAGGTTTACAGTTAGGCAGCGATATCTACGCCATTTAGACCAACACATCCGATTTGAGCATACCCCTATTCAGTAACTTTATGCGTCTGTGGCTTCGGCGTTGCGAGGGCGCTTCGTAATTCCGAGCTGCTGGGTTTGATCCAAGCTGCCGGTGATTCAGTTGCAGACCGCCTTGTATTGAGAGCTGACCGTTTTGAATGCCCTAACTTCATGAATGGCGTCTAGCACAGCGACGACCGCAGTTAGAGCTCGCAGTCTAGTTTTGCATTTCGTTCCGTCTTGTGCAATCCGTTCCACAGTATTTACATTATCCTTTTTCTGTTTCAGAAGCGGCTGTAAACTCTGACAGAGAGTTCTGGTTATTGGTCCGCTCCTAGTCTTTGGTCTTGATCCTAACCTTGCGTTTTGCGTGCACATCCGTTTAACAGATATATTTATTTGAATGCTGACTGTTGGTTCCTTTGCTTCTCAGCTAGAAGCAGTTCGATTTTGAAGGAAACACTCCTAAACAGTCTCTTCCTGCTATATGCTTGTTAAGGGCAGTGGGTCCTTTGTTCTTCAAAATGGAGCTTCAAAACCCACGCGGGGAGGATGGGATCCAATCTGTCCTATCAGTACAGCATTCGTCTCAGCATTCCTTCAGACAGTATCACTACACCGTATTCTTAGTGAGGGTTCCAGGATAGCATTTGAGGAGGCGAGGAAATGCGAAATGTTGAATGAAGAATCAACATCATAGCATTCGGGACACTCCCATAAGCGCTCCGTCCCCATCTTCAGCAACAAGCGAAAAGTTACAATTCCGATGGTACCAGTAACTGTCTGATTGTATATTTGTCTTGCTGCCTTTCATTTGAATGTTGAGCTTTGGTCAGATCCTCTGGTAACTTTCCGCATCTCCATTCTCTTCAGTCAGTAAATATCTATTTGTGCATCTGTACCTCTCACCGATCCCCAAGGACCCTCACAACATTTATTTTGTCATACATCCATTCACCTCCAAGTGGTGCAAGTCCGGGCAGTATATCTGCCTGCTCGTTTCCCAACACACCAGGAGAAAATGTGAATAGATCTGCTGTCTCTTAACAAGTACGTCGCAAAATCGTAAAAGTAACTAATTTAGTAGAAAGTATAGGATGCTTTTCCACGCCTTCAAGCGTATTGGGCATATCAGGCTAGAGCTATATTTTTCAAACCAGTCGGCCTTTGGTGGATGATTTGGTCAATATCAAACCGGCCACTTTTACTTCCCATGAGTTTCCTTGGTACTTTTGAAGGCTAGGTCAGCCCGGGAACTAAGGCCAAGACTAATGCAGGGTTTACTGAAATTGGATATGCTGGGGCGAAAGGAGCAGATATCGCAGTCTAGCTATAAACCACAATACAATTTTGGAACCACCCTTCTAAATGCGAACACAGGAGACTGCAGCATATTTGTTCACACTTGAACAGAATCGAGTCAAGCTAAACACAACTGAGAGTGTATTGTAAATCGATGGTACTGTTTGGCTACGGTCAACATGTCTTTGGAACAGTCACGGGGACATTTACCAACCCGACAACATTCCTTATCTGGAGAGATCTCTTAGTTATCTTCAATCAGACCCTCACACCTCCGTCCGACAGGTCACAAACAAGAATGTATTCAGTTCCCTACCAGCACTGTTTGGATAACAATGGAATGAAAAGTTAGGAAATCAAGTTTCGTTTTTATTATTGAAGGTGTTCTTTGTCTTGTTCTCTTTCTGCATTTTGTTCTTCTAATTCTTAGTATTATTAGTGCTATTCCCTATTTCGTCTTTTTCTTCTTCTTCTTCGTCTTCTTCTTTTTCTTCTGCTTCTTCTCCTCTTCTTTTTTTCTTCTGCTTTTTCTTTTCTTCTTTTTCTTCTATTTCTTCTTCTTCGTCGTCGTCTTCTTCTTCTTCTTCTTCTTCTTCTTCTTCTTCTTCTTCTTCTTCTTCTTCTTCTTCTTCTTCTTCTTCTTCTTCTTCTTCTTCTTCTTCTTCTTCTTCTTCTTCTTCTTCTTCTTCTTCTTCTTCTTCTTCTTCTTCTTTCTTTCTTTTTCTTCTTCTTCGTCTTCTTCTTTTCCTTTTTCTTCTTCGTCTGCTACTGCTATTACTACTACTACTACTACTACTACTACTACTACTACTACTACTACTACTACTACTACTACTACTACTACTACCACCACTGCTACTATTACTAGTCCTACTCATACTACTACTATTATTACCACTATTACTACTACTACTATTACTACTATTATTACTACCACTACTATTACTACTACTACTACTACTACTACTACTACTACTACTACTACTACTACTACTACTACTACTACTACTACTACAACACCCGTCAGAGCTCCTGTTCATCCTTCTACTCTTTCTTCATCTGATTTGGAATCTTATATTATCCTAATGTACTACCAGCTATAGGAGCTCTGTGTTCCACCTAACAAAGCCCCATCTCTATGAGGTGTCTGTGTACCCAGTAATATATCACCATGTCTACGCTATCAAGACGCCTGTAATACAATACCAACTTAGAGAGATCTTTGTTCCCTGTAATGTAGCACTATATTCCTTGTAATCTAGCACCATCTTCACGAGGTCTATGTTTTCTGTACATATGAATCATCTCTACGCAGCCTGTGTTCCCTGTAATACGGTACCAACTTTTAGAGGTCTTTGTTCCCTGTAATCTAGCACTATCATCACGCGGTCTATGTTTTCTGTACACATGCTTCATCTCTATGCAGCCTGTGTTCCCTGTAATACGGTACCAGTTTTGAGAGGTCTTTGTTCCCTGTAATCTAGCACCATCATCACGCGGTCTATGTTTTCTGTACACATGCATCATCTCTACGCATCCTGTGTTCCCTGTAATACGGTACAATCTTGACGAGGTCTTTACTCCCTGTAATGTAGGACTAACTCTACAAGATCTATGTTCCGCTTCTTTACCACCATCTCCACGCAGACAATCCTGTAGTTTTCCTTTCCTTCTGCATGCACTGAAGTCAGTAAAGGGTACAGGACATCATTTGGATTGCATTTTACCTTGTGACGACGATCATTGTTCAACCTTCACTGCTTTTAGTCATTTTTCCTTCACTAGTTTAAGTGTCCTCAGTGCTACAGGATGACAAATTCAGTTATTTATAGTCTGAGTGGTTTTATTTACAGAAGCTGATTAACTTCATCTGTTCGCTCTAAAAAATACCAGTTGGCACGCTGTGTTGTGGTTTACAACAAGGCTGAGATATCTGCCTCTGTCTGTCCAACTCATTCTATTTCATCAAATTCTAGTTGAGTTAAATAAAAATTAAAATAATTGAAAAAAAAAATTGTTTTTATAAACTACGTATTGGTGATGCGAGCTCGCATGCCTAATCTGTGACCCTTTGAAAATAAAGTTCGTTCAATCGTTCGTTCGTTCGAGCTCCTACGACTCCCGCTTATTGTGTTTGCACAGTTTTTAAAAAAAGGAGTATGGCATCATGTAACATCAAGAAACACTGTCACAGAGAACAGATAACTGAAGACATGGTCATCGATCGGTCACAGATTTATATAATGGATGATTATCCATCCGCATAGATGGGTGAGAATGATCCCCTTTCTTGTCTCTTGGCCACAAAGATGACCACAAGTAACATGTGCAGTTCTGATTCCCTATAAATGTCACTCATCAGTGAATGATAAGAGCATCCATATATTTCCTTCTTGTAAGTTCAAATGTTGAAATATATCATGCATGAAGTGTGTAGGAGCAAACATCCCCTCCTGTAGTATGTGTGTTTGCTTAGTCAATAGACGGCAGGTTGTTCTAGATTCGAGTCGATTAAAATCATTGCTTGTCAAAACGAAAAATCTCTAAACGCGACAGTGAATGGTTTATGTTTAACTAGGGAGCTAACAAAACTACTTTTATCTTTGGATCCATCGCTATCGCGTATTTTAGAATTAGCTCGTTTCCTTCATCTGATGCTTGTTATTGAATATATACCATGCGTTTGACAGGTTTGTCTGCTTGCACCGGCCTCGCATGTTTATTTCTTTTGTCCAAAACGATTATTCCCCGTGGCAAATATAAATACTGAAGAAAGCAAATAGTATATTACACAATTCATTGAAATTTATATTGTGTTCTTGTGACCTGGGCAAAACTTAAAAATTGGGGTCATCATAAAATGATGCACAATAATAAATTTTTCTTCTTCTTTCTTTATTTATCTGCTCATAGAATGACTAGCAGCGTCAGGGCATGAAGAGATCTCTGGAACTGACCCTTCTTTTCGTTTCGTATAAAGTACCTTTTTCAGTGTCTCTGATATTTCTGCAGTCCTTCTTCTGCGTGGTCGACCTCTTGATCTGTTACCGGTGTATCTGTTTAACATTGCTCTCTGTGGTCCCCTGTCTGCTGCCAATCGTGTTACATGGTCAAACCATTTGATCTGTGTTGACACTTCCGGTTAAAATGGACGCTAGACAGCGGCGCTGTTCGAAGCAGAGTCAAATTTTTAGCTTCTGCCGGACGGTGGCCGAAGTATTTTTGCTCCATTTGTAGACTGGATATAGTTTCGTCGCCCAGCTTCTGAGCTGAATGCATGGCGTGACCCTGTGAGCTGCGGATTGCATTTGGAATGTATTTTCGACTGTAGATTCAGAAAATGGCGTGATGCCTGTCGTGCAATGTTGGCGGTGCCCGTATGTGATTACAATTGATCGCGTGGGCAACTGCTGACCTGTTGGCGACAAGTTCTGCTATCATCAATGATGAACTGCATTTATAATGTTGGACTGTTTGTGTTAGCACTTCGGATGGCTACCGTATGCTTTAATGCGAGTGTATGCTAGATATTCTGAGACAGCAGTCTGTCAATCTTTCCACAAGGGACTGTGATAAACACTCTGAGTGTTTTTCGTTGGCACAGGAGCGGAGCAAAGATGGGGCGACCCGTTTGCTATGAAGCTGAAACTAAGACTACCAGACTACCAGATTTGATCTGTTGTCTACCGATAAAGTTCAGAATTGGTTCTGTTCCGACTCTTCTCCTGATATCATAGTTCCTAACTCGATCTTTCATCGTTACGCCTAGCATAGTAAGCAAAAGTTTAATTTCTGTCGTGACTTATTTTCCTTCTGTCTACTGAAGACATTGTCCATGTTTGACATTGATAGCATAGCGTTGCTAAAAATTGTGTGTTGAACAGTGCTCTTCTAGTGTTCATATTCATGTGCTTACATTTCAATCTCTATTCTCCGTGAGCGAGCTGAACAACTGGCAAGCAATGTATCAACGCATGCGGGAAGCAGGCTGGGTAGAACAGAAATAATTAAACTTGCGCGGAATGTGATTTGGCTAATAACGGCGAATCTGTAAAATTTATACGATTATCTGACCTGGGAGGAAAGTATAGTAAAGCACGTCTATACTATCTTCGAGGCGACATTGTAACCAATTCCTCATGGAAATAATCAGTAGATGTACCTTGGAGCGGCTGCTGCATTGGAATGTCCAAAATGCAGAGACGTCTATTGCGTGTGTTAACAATAAAGCTTCTCCAATGTGTCCTTTGAATTAACATTTCCCATTTCTTTATTGTGCACCTAATACCTAGTTCTCCATCGTTTTCTAATGCGTGTACAGTTCAGAGGAGCAGATAGATCGTGTACGTCCAGAGGGAGTGATGTAGGGAAGAGTGACGTGGGGATCCGACCGGTACTTGACGCCGCCGCAGTGGAACAGCAAGACCAACATAAAATCAGACTGATACTGGTACCACTGGTATTTGGACTTTGTACTGGCTGCTGAAGATAGTGACAGATCGCTTATAAGAATGCTCCGAGTGCTGTGATGTGTCGTTTCCTGAATCAACTCAACTATAATGCGTCATCTTTACTTACACATCCATATTTCTGTATTATGCAGTTACTCCGTTTTCAGTTATGTCCCCTATACTAATGTGTCCTCTTTTCTGCATCAGGTCCTCTATTCTGACCCCGCCCTTTCTGTCTAGTGTGTCTTATATAACAAATGTCCACTCCTAGCCGAGTCTTCGGTACAGATATCTCCATGACTCTAGTGTGTCTTATATGTCAACACCCCTTTACTCTTTGGTCATCCATCGGGCATTCTATAGCATCTCTTCCCGAGTTCTGTTATCTTCTCTATGCTATCGTGGCAGAGGAGCAGATAGTTTCTCGTAAGCGGGTCCCAAGGTCGTGGGTTTTAATCCCTATCGATTTTAGGGGGGGGGGGGGGAATTTTTTTCAAAATGACCTTTTGCTCACATATTGACCTAGCCGAATATGAATACCAGGTAAAGGCCTGGGAGGTAAAGGCTATCGGATCATATGAACCACATCACCCACTGAGTGCCGACTGATCTACAGAAGATAAACGTGGCGCAATATTCATTTTAGGGGTTCTCTTTTTATTTCACCCTATCTCGAGGGCTCCGAGATTTTGTCCTGAATTCCCAAGAAAGCCCTATAGTATATGGGTAATTAGGGTATGAAATGAACACCGACTAAAACTAATCCCAACCCCTCCCTCTCCCTCTCTCTATATTATTGGACTTTCCCAGGAATTCCTTACGAAATCTAGGGAGCCTCTGAGATAGACTGAAATAAAAGAAAACGAAACTCTAATATGCCAATGGGCATGTAAAGGATCCATTATCCCATTATATATTTTATCTGCCATGTTATCCCGTGTGACAGAGTTTGGTTCATGTGACCTCGTATAATAGTTAAGAAAGAATGTAAAGTTGTTGACAATCAGGTGTCCAGACATGTAAAGCGCTGGGCTCTCATACAAGCGACCCGAGTTCGAATCTTCGATAAGGCCAAATAATTATTTTCTTCTGTCGATAGCACATAAAAAAAATCCTCGACCTATTCCGTGACGACAGCACTTATCATGTGGTCCTAAATCCTCCAGCTCAAACATCCATCCTCTTTTCGTCGCCAGAGATAGGGAGATCGTGTGACGGTCTCAGCGGAGACAGACCGAGCCATAAGTTTTAAATCCCAGTGCAGGAAAGTCTACTTTCTCATCTTTTAAACGTTTAACTTAAAGGTAATCAAGAATTGGGAAACTTCTACCAGAAAATACAAAAAAATATCAAAAGACTTGGTGCGATATGGTTCAAAGCTTCTGTTTCAGTGGAGGATAAAGGGCACAAGAACAAAACATCTTGAAATAACAAAGAGTTGCAGTTTTTAGTTTTTAGTTTAAAAGCACGCGTTGTTCCAGAAGTTCAGATCAGTTGTCTGTTCTAGAAATTCCAGGCACTATATGCATTTAACCGGAAAAGGTTACAAGTCGGTTCTATTGGTACATGGCTGCCACTTGAGGAAAAGTATCTCGTCTTTCATTGTAACGACCATGTGTGTACTATTCCAGCCGCCATCATTTAGTGGCTGAATAATGTCTCCAGGACTGATGAAGGATTTGCATGCCGGATGAAGACTTATTGTGTCATCAACGTCAGGATGAGAGCTCAAGTCACACCAAGAGAAGATAACCATGAAGAAATTAACCCTGAAATGCAGGAAGATTGTGAAGTGCTCTCTCTGGGAAATTTTTTTATGTTTTTCCTTTTTGTTTTCCTTGATTATTATCTGCCGCATACATACTGAAAAGATAGTCTGAAAAACACGAAAAGATCTACTGTCTCCTTAACAAGCGTGACGTAAAAGTCGACTAATTGTGAGTTCCCTTCGAAGTGAAGCGCATTTGCCGGAGCGGCAAAGGACAACCAACTTCACACAAAAAGCCAGTTAAAAACGGCGTGCAAGCAAACATGAGGTCCTGTTAAAAATACAGTGACAAAATTGACGGACAACCAAAACTTTACACTGGAGCTTACAGACGATGAACAAAGAAGGAAAAGAACGAATGCTGATAGAATACAAGATGTTAGATGAAATAACATGTGTAACAATATCTAGACGGTGACTTAGGTGTAGATCCTGTAAGGAGGGACTGTGTGAGAGGAAGAGACCGTCGTGTGTTCGGGTACAGCTAGCGTCTAAGTCTCAAGACATTTCCTGTGGAAAACTGTGCATCTGTTGGTATGCCTGCTGTGCCATGATGTCTATTCTTAAATCAGTAATCAGTATCTGCCGGAGTGAAACAATCAGCGACAAAAAAGGATGTCTGTCGCGCTATTTTACTGCATCGTGTTTCCATTACCTGATTTTTCAAATGATGTGTGGATGCGTTTTGAAAATTGCATCTTAGGACTGAAATTAGAGGGATTCAAGTGTTGAAAGAGGAACAACTCTTTCTCTCACTCTCTCTCTCTCTCTCTCTCTCTCTCTCTCTCTCTCTCTCTCTCTCTCTCTCTCTCTCTCTCTCTCTCTCTCACTCACTCTCACTCACTCACAGACACACACACTCACTCTCTCTTTTTTTTGTACACCACTAGGACATCACACAGAGCGATAAACACCCGCTGACACAAGGTGCCACCATGCGGATGAGGACCACCCGTGGAGAGGTGCCAGAAACCCCTTTTAGCCGTTAGGCCATATTTAAGGACCGGCTATATTCAGGGCTCCCTGCAAAAGCCAGGGTGGGTCTTCAAATTACGAAACAATTCATCCCATATGGGGACGACTTGTAGAAAAGAGGAACAACGGATGCAGCCGTTGAATCAGTGCTACCGTCTCTAGCAAAACCACAGAGCACATCAACTGATAATACGTTGCAAACATTCATTATCTGGTGTCTGAGCAGAATACAGCGATTGAAATAGCACCTTAGAATCACTAACGTGGAACGGCGCTGGGAGAATGTAGGTATGTATGTATGTAAGTTGTACCCCAGCAGGACATCACACAAGCGATAAACACACGGTGACACAAAGTGCCACCATGCGGATGAGGATCATCTGTGGAGAGGTCTCGGAACCCCGTTCAGCCGTATGGCCATATTTCAGTCCCAGCTATATTTAGGGCCCTCAGCAAAAGGTAGGGCGGGCTTTAAAATAGCTAAAAATTGCATCCAAGAGGATGACAATTTGTTTGTTATTGTTGTGAGAGATAGGTAGGTAGGTAAGTTGTACTCCACCAGGACATCAGACAAGTGACAAACGCCCAGTGAAACAAAGTGCCACTATGCAGATGAGTATCACCCGTTGAGAGGTCCCCGGAAATCCCGTTCAGCTGTTAGGCCATATTTCAGGCCCGGCTATATTTAGGGCCCCAGGCAAAAGCCCGGTAGGGCCCGGTAGGGCCCGGTAGGGCCCGGTAGGGCTTCAGATTTTTTTATTCAACCGCTATCTTCACCCAAACGGTGATCACTAGACGGGTTGAATTTTCAAATGACTTTAAAGCTGGCATGTTTAATCCAACTGTGATATTGGCGGGCAAGTCTACGTGCATTTCTTTTAATTAATGCAACAATCACAAAAAGTAAGCTTTTACTGGAGAGAAAAATCGCTTTACATATGCCCTTTCGTCAATTTTCAAACATTTACATTTCGCTGTTATCTCTGTTGAAACAGATCTAGTATACATATGTGTCTGTTAAACGTTCGTGCACTCAAAGTTCAAGTTCTGGTGGGTCAAAAGATCTTTTTAATTCGGCACATCCTAATAATTTGAGTACCTTTTACACACTTGAAGACTTGGACCAAATGAGCTCGCCGCCCCTCACTCCTAGAAAATATAGGCTTTGCTCTTTACAGATTTTTCTTGTGTCGTTGTCCCTGAGGTGGGAGTAAGAGTCTTAGAAGCACTTAAACCCCCGCTTTAACGTATGTGCTGACAATACTGTGTACAATTAGTGACGAGGTCTTTAAACCTATCCCAGAACACAGATGTGCAGATTTGATTAGACCAGTATTTCAAACTCCTAGACCAGATCTTCCCATGGCGTCTGCATAAAAAAAACCCGATCTGTTTAACGGATGTGCACACAAAGTGCACGTTCTGGAACAATACCACATTCGAGAGGCAGACGAACAATACTATGCCGCAATGTTAGATATCGATGATTCAGTTTCAGATTATGGGCACATCACGTCTTAGTTTAGTGGTTATCACATGAGCATAACATCCTGAAGGTCCTGGGTTCGAGCCCAAGCTAAACTCTTCTTCAATTTAATTTTTACATATGTATATATTTTCAGTTTCTCTGTGCTTTCATTTGCACTTACAACAACAACAAAAAAGGGTAACAACATGATGACTTCTATTAACCATGTCTAAAGTGCGAGCTACTATCCCGTTAAGGGTGCAGTTTCAGTTCTGGTAGCGGTCGCTTGGTCGGTCAGATTTGTAGGACGGTGGAACAGCCCAGAGAGCCGTGAGATACTCGGGTGCACCACATAGGTGCAATGGATAAACATACGACCGAGATGGAGACAACGATCGAGTTGAGGAGGGGAGATTAAATCTGGGCGATACGCCGAAATTAAATATAGGGTGTGGATTAGCCCCCTCCCCCCCACCCCCCCCCCACCCCCGCCCCCCATATCCCCCCCCCTTTTTTTTTTGAAATATATGTTGAAAATATAGGAAATTAGTGATCAGACCTGTGACAGCTTCAAACTTCTCATAGATAGCGGCAAATATATCCTAGAAATCAGATATGTAGAAATGGTTAGAAGTGTTTGTTTCAAACTCTGGGCTCTACAATCCTTTTGAAGATACCAGGAGCGGTTGAGGTGGTAGTACATTCTTTTCGGTCACATTTAGGGATGAGGTGGGTGGTAGGAGACTCCTAAACAAGACTTCACATAACTGATGCTATAGTTGGGTTGTGCTGAGACAGCTGAGGGTGCTGTAGCGCCATGGGTCAGATCTGAGCGGTGGTTGAATGGAACAGGGGGCGGTAAGAGTCTGATGGGTAATGACCAAACATACAGCGTCGCTGGAGACAAATGTGAAGTAGAGGACAACGGAAGAATACAATTTTCGCTAGCTGTCTGGGAGAAGCCAGGCAAATCAGTCTAGTAAGGATGTAAAGAATATGATGCCGATGAGTTAACAGAATACCCATTTGAGTTGTAATGATAATAGTAATATTTAGTCACTAAAATTCTCTTTTACTAGCATTAACAAGGTCAACAAGGACGGATATTTAAAAAAAAATACATATAAATAGGGAAGTGAAGGCAGTGACGTGTGTATCTATGCAAGTTTCACCCCACCAGGACATCACACAAGCGATAACACCCAGTGACACAAAGTGCCACCATGCGGATGAGGATCATCCCGTTCAGCCGTTAGGCCATATTTCATGCCCAGCTATGTTTAGGGCCCCCGGCAAAAGCCGTGGGGGGGGGGTGGGGGGGGGGTTTCTTCAAAATAACTAAACATTGCATCCCACAAGACAAGAGGCAGGCAGGTCGATGTAGGGGCGACGCCTGCTGGTGGATGTAATGTCCTAAGTCCATTCCCCAGCTAAAAAGGAGGGTACTGCTGGGGTGACCGTTTATTAACCCTCATATAATTCTTCCGGTCAAAATGGACGCTAGGTACGGCCACCTTTTTTTTTTTTTAAGCCGTGGCAAATTTTTTTTTTTTTTTTTTTGCCAGACGGTGGCTGTTGCATTTTTGCTCCATTGTAGACTGGAAGGATGTAGTTTCGTCGCCCAGCTTCTGAGTTGAGTGCATGGCGTGACACTGTGAGCTGCGTTTGTTTTTCGTTGGCACAGGAGCGGAGCATATGTGGGGTGACCCGTTTGCTATGAAGCTGAAACTAGGATTACCAGATTACCAGATTACCAGAAGAGAATAAGAGATACATCAGTAAGTATGACAATGGCGGAAAACATAATATCTAAATAGGCTACATCCGATGGGAAAGAATAGAATAGTGGGGTGTGAGTTACCTAAGCGCCTGGGCTCCAGTGAGTTATTTAAGGACAGGGAAAGAAAAGTCTCTTGAAATAGAACACAATATGTAGTTTTTAGTTTAAAATCGTCAATACTGTGGGGTCCCAAGATTAGATAAAGCTAGCTGATATCTGCAGCTAACTGGGTGGATGAAAGGGGGAAAGGGGATGTCAGGTACTAGGACTCATTCGGTTAGTATATAGCTACCATTTTTGGAAAAGAATCATTCTTTCATCTTTTAAACTTGAGAGTAAAGCCACCAGGGACGTAGAAAAAAGCGCATGCCGGATGAAGACTTATTATCTGTCATTAACATCCAGACGAAAGCTCAGGTTATTTTAATAGAAGATAACCATGCAGAAATGATCTCGGAAATGCAGGGAGATTATAAAAAGCTTTTTGGGTTTCCGGATTACTATCTGCCAGCGGTATAACAATCAGCCACATATAATGATTTCTGTCAAGCTGTGTTATTCTATTACATTCTCATTACGTCTGTTTTCAAGGCGATGCATGAGTGCACTTTAGAAAGGACATATCAGGATTCAAATTATAGTAAGCTACAATAGGAGCTCCTTTAGCTGGTGTACTTGGCATACCAGCCTTGTGTTTTCTGTTTACATTCCAATCGAGGAGAATGTTTAAAATTTGGCAGCTTCTTCCAGGTTGACCCGGCCTAAGTAAAGGTTCACTGACATTTCCTGGAAAGTTGTTGAGTAGGGTGTGATGTATCCATAGATAATTCGTACCACAAAATGAAGTCTAGCATCATATACCTAGTATATTCAAATCCGTAAAAACAGATCCTTTAGTACAGTAAAGTACCTTCTCCAAGCTTTTGACGCATGGGACATTTAGTTGTAAAACTATTTTTGTATCCACCGATCGGCACTCTATTGACGGTGTGCCAACATTACGCCGGTCGCCTCTACTTCACATGATATTACATAGAACCCATTTTAGGCTATGTTAACCTGGCAGCCAGTAGTAATTTTGATACTAAATCCGCCTGTGTCGATTTGAACCCACAGGCTCGTGTCCAGCTACGACGGCTCCAGGTACTGTTGAGTAATATTATTTGAAAGTCTTCTTATAGTCCATGCCGAGTGACGTTGGTAGTCGTGTCTGTCCACAACCTTTTGTGATTTCAATCAATTATGACACAGATAATCTTCCATAGTCCATGCCGGCCACGCCCTTAGAGTGGATAAATCAAGACTTCCTTACCAAGCCCTTATTTGGACACCACAGGGGAAAAGATCTCGTGGAAGACCAAGGGAAACTCTACGTAGAAATATCATCAGGGAAGGCTCGCTCATGGGCCACTCAAACATCCAAGACCTACAACAGATTGCAACGAACCGCCATGCATGGAGAGTCATGACCTCTGCCCTATGTGCCGCACTCGACACAAGAGGAAAGACTAAGTCCATGCCGAGTGACGTGAGAGAGAGGGTGAGTGAGTGAGAGACTGAGTGAAAGAGTGAAAGAGAGAGAGTGAGTAATGAGAGGGTGAGTGAGTGAGTGAGTGAGATGGTGAGTGAGTGAGTGAGTGAGTGAGTGAGTGAGTGAGTGAGTGAGTGAGTGAGTGAGTGAGTGAGTGAGTGAGTGAGTGAGTGAGTGAGTGAGTGAGTGAGTGAGTGAGTGAGTGAGTGAGTGAGTGAGTGAGTGAGTGAGTGAGTGAGTGAGTGAGTGAGTGAGTGAGTGAGTGAGTGAGTGAGTGAGTGAGTGAGTGAGTGAGTGAGTGAGTGAGTGAGTTAGTGAGTGAGTGAGTGAGTGAGTGAGTGAGCGAATGAGCGAATGAGCGAGTCAGTGAGAAAGTGAGTGAGAGAGAGTGAGGGTTAGTGAGTCAATGAATGAGAGAGTGAGTAAGAGAGTGTTTGAGTGAGTGGGTGAGTGAGTGAGTGACGTTCTCCCCCACACCAGGACCCTGCGACGAGCGATAAACACTCAGTTCCAGAAACCCCATTTAACCGTTAAATTTTATTTGGGTCCCCGATGCCAAGGGAGGTGGGCTTTAAAATATTGCTAGGGCATTATATTATTCAGGCCCGGCTTTATTTAGGGCCCCATGAATTATATTATTATATAATTATATATTATATTATATTATTATAATAAACAGCAATGGAGACTGTTTGACATAAATAAAATGTATGATGGCCATAGCAATGCAAAGACTGAACAGCATTAAAAGTTGTTGGTTAAGCACAAGCAAGGAGATCCAAATTAGAATTTTGAGAGCATGCGTCTTCTCTGTGGCTACATACGGATGTGATTCGTGGACTACCTCTCTGTCCTTAAGAAAAACAATAGGGGTTTTGAGCTGAAATGCTATTGAAAGATTCTCAGAATATCTTGGACAAAGAAGAGGAGAAATACTAACATCTTGATAGATCTGAACATCAAGGAAGATTGGCTAATAAACAGCATACTATCTCGGAAGCTGAAATATTTAGGTCATATCAAGCGCCACGACGGATTAGAAAAAAATTATAGCAGAAGGCATGGTACCAGGAAGGAGAGGCAGGGGCCGACCGACACGAAGATGGGTACAGGATATAAGTGGCTCCTTGAGTATGAAAGTACATCAGGTGGGAGAACTGGCGAGAGACCGAGTTTCTTTCATGCAGACCGTGATGAGAGTGACGTTGTGCAAAGGACCTGCTACATAAGGATTATTCAAGTAACATGCCATCATTAAACACCGTCCTAATATGGGAGGCAGTTTGTTATTTAAAGCTCCATCCCGGATGTCGTCAGGGGTCTTTAAATAACCTATCTGTTGAACATGGTTGCTGGGACATGTGCCTGTAGAATTCTCATCAAAAGGGTAGTATACTTTGTCTTACCGGGTGTTGGTCATTCATTGTACGGTCATGGTGGGATTGAACGTCACCCCCTAACTCACTCACGAGCCATCACGTTTCTCTCTTCTTATCTATTATACGTTTTTCAAATACTCGCCGCGCTATGAGTGCTCATTCTTTCCAGCGAGCTTCAGTTTTTCACATATCCACTATACTACAATCGGCGTCAGTGGCTTATGCCTTGCTTCGTAATATCGGGGTGCCGGGTTTGATCCCAGCTGCGGACGATTTGTCGTGCGTTGGTTTCGACAGTGGGTGGTACCGAGCGCTCACCGTTCAGTAAGCAATGGCAAACTACTGAACGTACAATTTGCCTAGAAAAAACACAACAGCCAAAAAATGCTGGGGTTGATTCTGCAACGTCTTGTAAAGTTTACGCAACTAACAAACTTTTTTTTTAAACTGTACAACAAGCCCTCACTTTTTTCATGCATTACCTTTTGTTCTACACCAACTACGTTACTAGTCCTAAGTTTTCTCACCTGTCATTAGTTTTTGCTAAAGCTGACTCTTTATATCCCTCGTCAGTTTTTCTCTCACACCCTAAAGCAGTGTTCCACAAACTGTTCTTGGTCGTGGCGTGTTTTTTTTTTTTTTTTATTAAAACTGTTCCACGGCGCCCTAACCTAAGTGAAAGTATGAATATTCGTGTGTTGGTTACATTAATTATGAAGCTTTTACAATATTTCGCAGCGCCCCTGTGAAGAGTTCGCGGCTCCCCGGGGAGTGGGCGGGGGGGGGGGGCTGCTGCGGCGCACAGTTTGGGAATCACTGCTCTAAAGAGTTTATTTATCTCTCCCTGGGGGGTGTTTGGACCAAGAAGACATGAATTATTGACATCGTAAAAGATCCGAACATCAATGAAAATTGGCTCATAAGCAGCATCTTGTCTTAGAAATTGAAATACTTTGGTCTGGATTGGAAAGAACAGTGATGGAGGACGTGGTACTGTGTTAGGTACAAGAGCCGACTAGCATGAGGATGGGTGCAGGACATGGGTATCTTGGGCAGGAAAGTGCATGAGGCGGGGAAGCTGGCGGGGGACCCACATTGTTTCCGTCTTGCTGTGATCAGGGCGAAGTTCTGTAAAAGACATGCCACACAGTGATGATGTTATGTGTTTTCTACACCCAATACGCCACCAGCCCTGACTTCTCTCATCCATCATCAGTTTCTTAAAACAAACTGTTCTGAAAGTGTTGATTATTCTCACCCGGCACCACTTATCGCACACACCTCATTTCCTCAACAGACACAACTCACCAACGCCATCTGTAACCTCTCCTCTCGTCTTCTTCTCACAAGCAAGCTAGTTTCAACCGTGCCTCGGCTCTGAAACGTGTCTCATTACTTGTCTGGCTTCCAATTGACTACTTTACCTTTTGCATTTCCACTGTTCACCTCCCATCAGCCTTATTTATTCTCAATTTTCTCTCGGTGAATTCCCGCATTATTTTCCAGTCCTGGTTGTTTTAGTTTGCGGTTGACGACAACTAGGGATAATGGAAATGTTATGGCTGGCGACTGGGAGGCAGCTTATGAATTATTAATATTTCAATCATACCTTTCAACGAACGAATTGAGTTTAAGACTTGTAACTTTGAGTACCCTTTTGTGAAACGAATTTACAAAATGTAACTTTATACAGATATACCCCGAGTGTACATATTAAGCTGTAAACTTTCATTTCAAACTGAATTTCGTTGTAAAGTGTGTTTATGACGACGTTATTTTCGTTTTGTACACAATTCTAGAATCACTACATTATGGTAAATAAATTTACAAGAAGTGAATAGAAATGCTAAAGAAAGATTCTCAGAATATCTTGGACAAAGAAGATGAGAAATAATAACATCTTAAAAGATCTGAAAATCAAGGAAGATAGGCTAATAAACACCATCCTTTCTCGAAAGCTGAAATATTTGGGTCATATCAAGCGCCACGACAGACTGGAAAAAATTATAGCAGAAGGTATGGTACCAGGAAGGAGGGGCAGGAGCCGACCGACACGAAGATGGGCACAGGATATAAGTGACTCTTTGAGTGTGAAAGTGCATGAGGCGGGAGAACAGGCGAGAGACCTAGTTTCTTTCAGGCAGACTGTGATGAGAGCGACGTTCTGCAAAAAGACCTGCTACATGATGATGATGATGAATAGAATTCATAGAATAACAGAAAAGAAGATAGACAAACAAGGACACATTCGACAACTTGAAAGAAGAAAGCTATTTCAAATATTCTGACGTTCTTCAGCGAAAAATATTCTTTCGTATTACATAAACAAGGTATAAGGCGGCGCAAAGGGCAGAGGTCATATCTCTTCATGTCTGGCGGTTCCTTGCCACCTGCTTTAGGTCTTGGATGTTTGTTTGGCCCATGGTTGAGCCTTCCCTGATGATAGTTCTACACAGGGTCTCTCTCAGTCTTCTCTGTTTTCTTTTACCTTTCGGAGTCCCTATGAGGGTTTGATGGGGGAGTCGGGTCTTATCCATTCTGAGTGCACCACCGATGTAGTTCTAGCAGCGCTTTCTTATAAAACTGGATACATTATCTTGCTTGGTCTCTTGTTTTATTAGCTTATTTAATCTTCTTCTTCTTCTTCGCGTTCACCAGCTGTACACTCTGGCCTAAAGTTCTGGTTGTTCGTCCACTTCTGGACTCCTGCTCCAGAACCTGAGTGTTGCGTGTGCATCAGTTTTACAGATCTGATTCAATTGAATGCAGACTGCTGGTTCCTTGCCTCTCAGGCAGATGCACTCCGACTTCAAAGGATGCGCCCCAGTTAGTCGACTCTTACGACATGCTTTTGGGGAGGCAGTGGGTCTTTTCTTGTTTTCCCCACAATAGGGCCCCGGAACCCACACGGGGGCTTATTTAATCTGATATCTGTCCAGTGGAAACTGTGGATTCATCTAAGACACCTGCTCTCAAAATTGTTGAATCTTCTATCTAAAGCTACTGTTGCTTTTCAACTTTCGCATCCATAAGCTGGTACTGGAATCACACAAAAGTTGAAGATCTTAGGTTTTGTGCGTTTGCTAAATGTCTTTGACTTCCATGTGTTTGACAGTTTGTTAAAGGCTCTAGACGCCAGTGCCTTTTTAGATGATATTTCTGGCGCTAAATCCTATATATATATATATATATATATATATATATAGAAACTTTCTCCCCAGGTATGAAAATATGTTGTCTTTTTCAAGAATGTGATTGTTTAGTTTGATGTCGTCTGAACTGTTGATAAGATTATTAATCGCCCAATTTGTCCTGAAACATTTTGCAAATGGTCTATTTTCTCTTGGCTGTCTGGGTGCATTGAGCTCCGAATCACTACACCGTCAGTAAAGACAAATCTTCGAGAATTTTGATAGTCCATTTTATACCTTTATTTGTGTTGTTCGTGTATTTGCGCGTGACCCAATCGACTATTCCAAAGGGAATCGATGATAGGATACAGCCTTGTTTCACTCCTGTTTCCACTGGAAACCAGTCTGAATTGCTTTATTCCGTTTTTACATAGCAGCATATTTTATTGTCTAGCTTATTTAAAAGTCTTGGGCCGAAATATTTTGAGCGCATCTGTAATTCCCCCCCCCCCCCCCTCTTCCCCTAATCAATTTTCTTTTCATTCACTGATTATTCTGAGGTTTGAAGGTTTGAGGTTTGAACAACGGATCAAAATCATGGCACATGGGTAGTGAGCCATAAGTGCTCTGTTTTTCTTCTAACTCAAGTCTGAGTCCGAAGAAGCTCGGCACAGTGCACAGGCTCTGTAGCACCGGCAAAGGATCCTGAAATAGTTTGGGTAGATTTTTAACTCCAAATTTTTGCCCGGGCAGCGCCGTTAGGGTACGCTTTACGATTTCCAACTGCCAAAGGATTTTGTATGTTCTCAACAATGCACATGGGCGTCCGATCTCACTACCCAGACACCAAAGGAAATTACAAGAAGTTCAAGTCCACGTGGGGAAAAAAAACCAGCTCTTACCGGGGATTGAACCCGGAACCTCTAGCACTCGGGACGGAAACTATGCCTCGACACCACCCAGTCCCCTTATTCTAATGAAACGACCATAAATAAAATGCAGGTGTCCAGACTCTGTGGTTTTGCCTTTCTCTTAAGTTACCTGAGTCATTCAAATACAGATGCATTTTGTCTGCTGCTGTTCCTAACAAATGCATCTAGGGTAAATCGTGATTGACAGTAGAACCTACTTGCATCAGCTCATGTTTCACTTCCGAAGAGGGATTATCATTTTGAAAAACAAGTGTCACCCTCTCGCTCAGTATATGTGTGTATATCTGTTTTCATATTCCAGTAATGCCTTTGAATATTTTGCCTGATATTCATACTATGTGAATTTTTACATAAACATACTTTTTTTTTTTTTAAGCTAACATACTATTGCTCTGTGAAAGATAAGTGTTTGTAAGGTTCAAATGTTAGATGGGCCTGCGTACCCAACTTATGACCCTTTGAAAATAAGCTCATTGGTTCGTTCGTTCATAGAATTTTGTTCGACATAATTAGTTGGCAGTCAGAGACAAACCTGAGTGACGTTTACCCCCACAAGGACCATACAACAAGCAATAAGCACCCGGTGACACAAAGTGCTACTATTCGGATGAAAATCACCCGGGGTACAAGTACCAGAAACTCCATTAAACAGTTAGGTTATTTTAGGGCCAGCGACTACAGCCAGGGTGGGGCTTTAAAAAAAAACATACAAATTGCATCCCATATTGGGGCGAGCTTCAGAAAGAGACAGTCTTCATTCTTTAGTCATGGCCAGACAAGGCAAAACCCATAAGAATAAACTCATAGGGAGCAAGTACAGCGGGGATCTACAGTCATCAGTAGAAATTATCCTCTTTCGACACACGTTTCGGCCCACGATTCCTAAACGTATTCGGAGGTGGGCCCACCTGAGTTCATGAAGCTCAGGGCTGCTTCCCCGCTGCACGGAATTACCGGATGGTGTTACACTTTCGGCCAGAGACAAGACGACTTTGTGGTTTCGAAGGAGGTACTGTGAGATAAGAAGCCGCCGCGACAGCGTAATTAGAACAGTCCGCATGCCTGGACGACCCAGAATAAATCATAACGTTGGGAATGTTAATGAAGGGAAAAGGTAGAAGCATACCGAGTGATAACATGCTTGGCAGTTATTCTTCTTATTCTTTCTTCGTGTTCTTGTTCTCTTTCTTCTTCTTCATCTTCTTCTTCTTTTTCTTTTTCTTCTCCTTCTTCTTCTTTTTCTTCTTCTTCTTCTTCTTCTTCTTCTTCTTCTTCTTCTTCTTCTTCTTCTTCTTCTTCTTCTTCTTCTTCTTCTTCTTCTTCTTCTTCTTCTTCTTCTTCTTCTTCTTTTTCTTCTGCTTCTTCTTCTCCTCCTCCTCCTCCTTCTCCTCCTCCTTTGTCTTTTTCTTCTCCTCCTTCTGTTTCTTCTTCTTCTTCTTCTTCTTCTTCTTCTTCTTCTTCTTCTTCTTCTTCTTCTTCTTCTTCTTCTTCTTTTTTTTTTCTTCTTTTTCTTCTTCTTCTTCTTCTTCTTCTTCTTCTTCTTTTTCTTCTTCTTCTTCTTCTAGCATGAACGATCATCTGTGTCAGAAATGATTGAGATTACAGGAGACAGAAGGCTGTGGATAGAACTTACTACCACCGCTACACGGCATGAACTATGGAAGGTCATCTGCGTCAGAATTAATTAAAAGTACATGAGACAGAGGGTTGTAGACAGACATGACCACCAACACCACATGGCATGGACTATTAGAAGATAGTTACAAGTGAAGGACTTCATGTACGCCAGTGGAGCGTCAGGCATATGATGCTAGACTCGTCTTTTTTATACCAATAGGCACCGAGAGAGTTAACAATCATAAAACCGCCTTTACTTTCCAGGACATTACCTGCTACCAATTTTTAGTGTCGGCCTAGAAGCCAAACTCCGGTTGTTGTTTTTAACTCCGTCTCGATGGGGATTCAAATCCAAGACTTTCGCTAGAGCATGCCAGGGTCTAGCGTCTACACCGATGCTGTATCCATACATACTTAATGTCACGCGAAAGTTCTCACACGCTGGATGTATCCATGAAGAGGTGGATTGCAATCTGAAAGGCGAGATTACTGATTCGGCGTTTATCTTTTCGGTCGCAAGAGTAGGTTTTTCGTAGATCCCCGAGAATTCGTCGTTATAGCTGCAGAGTATTGTGCTTTTTGCGACTCATCCGACGAGTTAACAGCTACTTCACTGAGAGAGTCTGTGCCGTGGGGAATAATACCCTAAGCAATAAAGCCGATCTACTCGCTATTTACCTACTTTCTTCACAAGCATGGAAGAACCGACTAATTAAGTTTTGAATTTTACTTATGTACATCTGAATCTGATACAGATTTCTTACATAGACATTATAATCTGTGTTCCATTTTAATACAAGTAGCTTGTACTTAAAAATCTAATTTGCACTGTAATGATCTATCTTTCATTTTTTGCTTTGTATTTTACAACCCTAGATCATCTACTTTACATTTTATTGACCTACTTGTCCTATTATAGTTTGTATCTACTGACCTACTCTGTATTTATTGTCGAGAATTATCATTTATAATCCGCTTTCCTATGTTATGTATACTTCTAGATTACTTTGTCTTGTATGGTTCTAGGACTCCTATTAGACCATTAAAGAAAAGAGGATCCGAGCTTTTGAACTGAAATAAAAATGTAAAGTAAAGTTCCCTTTTCACGCCTTTCGGCGCATCGGGCATAAGGGCAGAGCGTCCCATATTTTTACAGACCATCAGCACTCTGTGGGAAATGTGGTCAGCATTACGCCGGCTGTCTTTACTTTCCCAGGACAGCCCATCCTGGTACCCATTTTAGGCTGGGTCGACCTGCGACGTCCCCATACCACGACAAAAATCCACGCAGCCCGCAGTGGGTTCCGATCGCGGTATGCTGGCTTACGAGTCGGACTCGCAATGCCTTAGCCACGGACGCCGCTTTTTGAACTGAAATGCTACGTACTAATTCTTAAAATACCATGGACAAAGAAGAAGGAAACACCAATAACCTACATGATCTAAACATGGAGAAGAACTGGCTTATAAACAGCTTGATGCCCTGAAAGCTGAGATATTCCGGCCATGTTAAACGTCACGGTGGCTGGAGAGACCAGCGATGCAGGATGCAGTTTCTGGAAGAACGAGGCAGGTGGAGACGTCTGCCAAAGTGAATACAAGATATTGAAGATGCATTGACTATGAAAGCACATAGGGCTGGAGAATTGACTAGAGAAAGTGAGAATTTCAGGCGTGCCGTGACGAGAGCGACGTTCAAAACATACCTGCTGATTGATAAAAATGATGATGACGATGATGAGGATGATGATGGAGACGATGATGATAATAATGATGATAATGATGAAGATAATGATTCTAGGCGTCCACTGACATACAGCCCAATCTCCCTTTTCTGAAAACGGCCAATTGTGCTTTGTTCTGACCCGATCTTCAGTATTTATTTTTATTCTACTGACCTATGTCCACTCCTACTTTCATATAGCTCCCAGCACTGACCGGATATTGGCTTTGAAACAGACAATGTGAAACATGTTCAGATGTTTGTATCCCTGAAGCCATCCAGAGGCCTTCTCTAAAATAAAATGACCCTCGTCTAGGTGTTGTTAGTTCTCACACAATCCACTTCCCACATCTCCCACATGTTTTCTTTATCATCTAATGAGATTTAAAATGTATACTGTTAAATTATTATCATTATTATTATTTTTATTATTCTCCTTCGTCTTCTTCTTCTTCTTCTTCTTCTTCTTCTTCTTCTTCTTCTTCTTCTTCTTCTTCTTCTTCTTCTTCTTCTTCTTCTTCTTCTTCTTCTTCTTCTTCTTCTTCTTCTTCTTCTTCTTCTTCTCCTTCTTCTTTTTCTTCTTCTTTTTCTTCTTATTATTATTTTTCATCATTTTCTTCTTCTTCTATTTCTGCTTCTTTTTTTTTTTTTTTTTTTTTTTTTTTTTTTGCTTTTTCTTTTTTTGCTTCTTTTCTGCTTCTTTTTCTTTCTTTTTTTTCCTTCTTCTTCTTCTTCCATTCTTTTTGTTATTGCTTTTTCTTCTTTTTTATGAGTTTTCTAGTTGTTTTTAAATGTTAACTCATTTCGTTCTTTCTTTCTTTCTTTCTTTCTTTCTTTCTTTCTTTCTTTCTTTCTTTCTTTCTTTCTTTCTTTCTTTCTTTCTTTCTTTCTTTCTTTCTTTCTTTCTTTCTTTCTTTCTTTGTCTTTCTTTCTTACTTTCTGTCTTTCTTTCTTTCTTCTTCTTTGTTTTATGAGTGTGAGAATGGTACTAACTAAACGCAGTCAATGTCAGGAAAACATCGTATGTGAGGGAAAGGTCAGCATTACAATGGAGAATAAGAACATGAAGTGAAGTCGGTCCGCTCAGATTAGATGTAAACTGACTAGAGAAATTAAATATACAGTCTAGATTTCGGAGGGATAAACTGTGAGGAAGCACAAACTTAGTTACTAGTTGGTAAGTTGCAAATTCTTTGTGACAGAAACAAACAGAAAGGCGAACCGATAAATGCACTGACCGCTTTGCTAACTGGCCAGTATGCCGATGGTGAGTGGTGCTGTCATTATAAAGCAGTCCTTTCTTTTCAAGATCATTTCCTACCATCCTTTTTATGCCGTTTTGACCTGGTAGCCAAAGTAAGTCAAGTTTTTAAAAATCTATGTGCTACCACTAGAACCACACGCCCGTTACTGATTTCCAATGCTCACAGAAGCAATTCAGTGCAAAACCATCCTCCGTTTAACACGCTGACTTTGCATCTTTTTTTAAAAAATACCGATAAATGTAAGGCAAGAAGTCAGAAGAAGACTTGCTCTAGGAAAGAAGAAGTTAAAAAGCATGAAGAACCTATGGCGCATCACCTGCAAACCAGAATGGCGCTGCGAGGGGTTACCAGGGGATCTAGCCGACGCTCAACACTCAAGGAAAGAATGAGACGGATATACAATCAGACTCTTACTGCTACCATCAGAATTGGAACTCTTTGCTTACTGGTGAAGATGGGGACTGAGCACTGATGGGAGTGTCCTGAGTGCTTTGATGTCGATTCTTAATTTAACATTCAACCTTCAAAAAAGGTAAAGTTAACATTTTGAGATCGTGTATCTTCCCCGGGCTAACTCGTGGATGTGAACTGTAGACTCCTAAGGTAAAACAAATTAGAGCTTTTGGAATTCAAATGTCAGGGAGTGAGGAAGGGGCGGAGAATTCGTATAATACCATTGACCAGGAAGAACAAACACATTGACATCCTACATGATCTGAACATCAAGGAAAACTGTCTCATAAACAGCATTATGTCGTGAAACCAGAGATGTTTTAAACGTCACAAGTTAAAAGTCATGGCGGCGATGGAGACTATCTTTTCCAGAACACGAGGCAAAGGTAGACCTCCGTGAAGATGGATACAAGATATCTAGGTAGCATTGGCTATGAAAGCACATAGGGTTGGAAAGTCAGCTCAGAAAAAGAAAATTTCAGGCATGCCATGGCGAAACTGACGCTCTCTACAGAACCTGCTGATTGGTTGTAAGTTTAATGGCTAGGGGGAGGTAAGCGACTTGGACACATCGTGTCTATGGGTCAGTTCTAGTTCTAGGAGCATTATCGTAGACTTTAGATAAAGTCAAGTTATCAACTTATCTACTATACTGCGCTAAAAATGGCAGATGGGTGATTATGTTCTGAATAGCGCGGACTAATACACTATTGGGTGTAAAATGTCCGCTTTCCTAAACAATTGCTTGCATCACAGTGAGCTGTAATTCTTGTGTGGTACTTTTGGTACTGGCTCATCTGACTGCTGCCTTATTCATTTGCTTTGCGTGTGCAAGCTTTAAGATTTGCTGGGACTGATACTGTTCATTAGATTTGAAATGAGACTGTCAATGATATGGTGTGTGATTTACACTGGTACAGGAACTTGACTAACGACTAACGAATTAATCATTCAGGTGCCATCACCACAATGAAGGTTGGTTGCAAAGGATATCCATCACACTCTGACTCTTGTTTTCATAGTAAACTCTCAGACTGACTGTGGTTCACCCGCCTCTTCACGCTTTCTTCTCAGCTGTATCGTTGTGCACACTTTGCCCTATTGCTTTTAACTTGCCGTCCAGTATGGTTTTAAAAGAGTTTTATTCTTTAAATGTAGACATTGTATTCTAATTGCATCTTTTTTTTTTTTATGTCTTTAATAAACTCTCCTCTCATTCCCAATCTCTTCAGAACCTCTGTAGGCTACTGGGTTGTTTTTCTTTCCAAGAAATGCGATCTGTTTTGTCTATCCACATTGCAAGGGACATGGTTCAGTTCTCAAGTTACTTGTTCATTGTCTTAGTAGAGAAAATATGCAAATAGATGACCCGTTTTCACGAGTTGGATACATTGACAAATCTGGAGCTAGTCTCTTCTTCTCATACATAAGTTCCCCGTGTTGGTTCCAGGACTCTGTTTTGGAGGAAAAGGGAGTAAGTCCACTGTCCCTAACAAAGAATTAGTTGCACTGACCGGATATTGGCTTTGAAACAGACAATGTGGAACGTGTTCTGATTGGTGTACCCCTGAAGCCATCCGGAGGTCTTCCCAACATATGCACAGCCATGGGTTTTTATTGACGCTGATTTTCTACCGTCCCACTATCCCTTTCTTTGCTGGTTTCTCGCTAACTTGTGAATATAGTCTAGTGAAAGTCTGTCCGTCTGGCAGAGTAGATGAAAACGGAAGAGTACACAAAGTAACAGAATCTGAACACGTTCTTTGAAGATACGTTATAGTGTCAGTTCTTTTATGTTAAAATTAACCTTGTCTACGTGTTATTAGTTCTTCCAGGTAATACGTAACCCCCCCCCCCCCCCATCCCCCACCTGCTTCTCATCCAATGAAATTGCCAGTGTATAATGTTAAATTATTATTATTATTATTATTATTTTTATTATGCTTCTGCTTCTTCTCCTCCTCCTCTTCACCCTCCTTCATCTTCTTCAATTTTTTCTTATTCTTCTTCATCATGAGCCGGCTTAAGGTAAAGTAATCAACCAATCTACATTACTGTGCAACAATTGACGGATGGGTGATTACGTTCGGAATGGCTTGGACTTATACACTACTGTGTCCAAAATGCGGCTTGTCTAAACAGTTGCTTGCATGACAGTGAGCTAGAATTCTGGGACTGTTAGTGTTGGCATATCTGACTGCTGCCTTATTCATTCACTTTACGTGAGCAGGTTTCAGGTTTTGCTGGGACTGACATCTGTTCACCAGTTTGTAAATGAGACGATCAATGACATTTAGTGTGTTCTCCACTGGCGTAGCCGCTAGGAGCAACCCGTCTGCTGTTTCAGTTAGAACCTCAACTAAAACTAACGAATTAATAATTCAGGTGCCGTCACCACAATGAAGGTTGGTTGCAATAGATACCCATCACACTCTGACTCTTGCCATCGTAGTTAACTCTCAGACTGCGGTTCGCCCATCTCTTCACGTTGCCTTCTCAGTTGTATCGTTGTGTACATTTTGCCTTCTTGCTTTCAATTTTCGAATCCATTACGGTTTTTAATAATGTTATTCTTTTAAAGTTGCTTTTTGTTAAATAAACTCCTTTCACTCCCAGTATCTTCAGAACCTCTGTATTTGTTTGTCTTTTCTTTTTTCTCCGATGAAATACGACCTCTTCTGTATATCCACATTACAAGGGACTGGGTTCAGTTTTCTACTTGCTTGTTCATTGTCCCAGTAAAGAAAGTATGTAAATAGGTGACTGGTTCCCACGAGTTGGTATATAGACCACCAGGTGACACACATATTCTTGTACACCTATATCTCGTGTGGGTTGTAGGGCCCAAATGTGGAGGGGATACGGAAAAAAAAAAACACTGTTTCAAAGAACAAACAAAGAAAAACTTAGTTGCGTATCCTTTATAAGACGTTGTAGAACCAACGGCAGCATTTTTGGGCTGTTGTGGTTTGTCCAGTTAGATTTTACGTTCAGTAGTTTGCGCTCCCTGAAGGGTCAGCTTTCGAAACAAATGTCGAAACCAACGCAAGACGGTCTGCTTCTAAGAAGCTTAGCTTCAAAGGCAACTAATTAGGGGTTTTCGTTCGAAGTCTGAGTGCATCTTTTTGAGAGGCGAACAACCAGACGCTAATCTTTACACATGCAGAATAAGTACAAGTAAACATGCTAGATGCGAGGCAAAAGTTAATGGACTAGATCGCGGACCAGATTTTGGCCAGCGGAGGGCTAGCAAGTGGCCCGCGAATCATTGCCAGTTGTCTTGTATTATTGATCTTTTAACGTTGAGACTCATTCCATTAACCCGTGACGACATCCATTTAAAAAGTTTTGGCCCCTGAGCAAACATAGTTGAGCAGCCTTTGACTAGATTCTATCCATGATATCGAACAGGTTGTGTAGGACAGAAGAGAGTGGAGGTAAATAATCTGGTTGTCTTTTGAGACTTTTAAATGGCGCAGAGGGATGATGAAGAGGATGATGGCAGTGGTGATAATGGTCATATTAGGTGCCCATTTTGGTGACCTAAGAACCGTTTGTAATCATTATAAATATACGATTTATCTGTCTCTAATGTCGCTGTGTCATCGTCGATGACCCTTCTATGGAAAAAAAGGACTCAAGATGTATTCAAAATCTGCGTGAATTTCACCAATTGCTTCTTTTTCTTCTTTCTTCTTTTCTCCTATTCCATATGCCACAAACCGTTGCAGAGAGGAGTTAGATGAAGTTATATCCTAAAGCGTCGCCGAAAGGTGTTAGATGTAGTGTCATGTCTTTTTCTAGTTGCGTAGCATGTGTTAATGTTACATTTCGCTTCTGTAGTGTCTCTTTTACTCCTTTCACTTATATCTTTCTTAGTCGGCTAACCTGCTGTTCTCATATGGTACGCAGGTTGGAATCGCTTAACAGAGTCAAACAGAATAGCCTGAAGAGTAGTGATACACCATGCCTGAGCGTGGTTGGGGACACTCGATCAGAACGATACCGTCCTTGTAACGAGTCCGCGACCTTAAGATCACGAGACAACTTGCTTAGCCAACAAACCAAGGATACGATCACAATCGTCATGAAAGCCTGTAGAATTCTGCAGTTGCAGCTGAAGATGTGAAGGACGATACTGATAACGACTGTTTTAATCGACTGATCGATCGATCGTTTTGTCCGCTCCGGGTTGCTATCTAAATATGTACCATGCCGTCCTGAGAAAATCGCCTCTCAGTCTGGATAGCAGACTAGCAACACAGATCCCAGATACCCCGTTCAGCCTCTGAATAAGTTATAATTCGGGCTATAACGGTCAACCCGGCCAGGTGTAGTCAGCGAGATGTGTTGTTTGGTAAAATATAGGTACATGGTACTTCTCAATCAAATATATTGTCCGGCAACATATATGTACACGGGACTTTTTTTTTTTTTAATAGCAGAATTATAAAAGAAACCAGCAGATTGAAAAATGATTTATTCCCTTAAGAATAAGCTCACAGTATATCATTTCAAAATCGAGTGTTCATTTTCCATTCAGATTTGTATTCAATGCAGCAAGCAACATGAGCCTGTGAATGACACCAGGGCCCCATGGCGAAACAAAGAACAGTAATATTGGATACCATCTGGCATGTTGTATCACAGAACGTGGCATCTTCATAGTGAAGATTTAACCAAATTCTCCCACTGTTGTCTCTGGGAATATAAATATTGCACACCATCCCGCATGTGGTATTAAAGAACGTGGCATCTCCACAGTAAAGGTTAACTAAAATGCCCCCACTGATGTCTCTCGGAATAGTACGTGTTGCGGCACTAATACTTTTTCGGTGCGGCTCTCGTACTCCCTTTTTGCTACATAAGCAGTCTGTTGAGAAATCTAACCCTAGTACTTTGAGGATCATGAAGTTGTTGAACGCAGTCTCTAACCTCAAAGCAGCCTAACCTCCCTAGCTGTGGAAAGCCGGATACATTTAGTTATATGATCGCATATGTTTCACCTTTACAAGAAGCAATGAATAGTCAACATGAATGGTACCAGGCATGTCGTAAGAGGCAAACAAAATATGAGGGTGGAGTTTGGGTTTGCTACCCCATCCCATAAAATAGCTACAAACTCCGACTAACGATCAAAATCCTTGAAGTGAGTTGCTTGAGGGCATTTGTTTCGTTGGGACATATAGGATCAGTAATCCCTGCCCGCTCCATATTTCGCGTTGAGGTGTAACGGTCATGACCACCAATATAACTTTATGGTTGAACAGGGCTAACTATGATTTGTACAGGTAGGATTCTCATCCTTGAGGTGTTAATCCTGAGGACTAAGGAACAAACTACAAACAAACAAACATATAAAGTACGGAAGGAGAAGTCTCATAAGCAAGAGTTGTTGTTTAGAATTCCTTTTCTGAATAGACTATGGGTATGCCAGTATTCTATGTTGTCGATTATTTAATCAGTAATCAGCTATTCATTTTCTGAAATGCGGTTTACGAGTTTCAAATCGGACACATTTTCGAGGCTCAGAAGGGTTTATTATTATCGCCAGAATCGTTATCGTTCCCATTATCATCATCATCAACATTGGATTCATCGTCAACAAAATTGTGTCAACGACATTATCGACAACATAATTAACACTATCATCAACCATCATTTTCATTGTAATCATGAATAATGTTTCCTGCTATCTCGTATCTTCAATTTCAGTGTGTGATTTCTGGTTCTTTAAAACACACGGATTCTACAGCTACCATTGCTTTCTTTAGTGTTTTCCGAGTATCCCTTTGCAATGTTCTTTGAGCTGAGCGTTCAGTTAAGTTGAGAACCAATATCATGCCCTCGGGAATTCTCATAAGCGCTCTGTCCCAATTTCAGTAGCCAAAGCAGAGTTACCTTTCCGATGGTTCCAGTAACAGTTTGATTATATTTCTGTCTTGTCTTTCCCCCAAGGGTTAAGCTCCCAGTTCATTTTCGCTGCACCATTCGCTTCATAACGTGCTGGTCTATCTATGCCTCCGCATTTTTCACTCGCACCGAAAGGACCTTGATAACATTCAGCTTGTCATGTATCGGTTTACCACCACAGGAGGCAGAACCAGCCAGTCTGTGTCTGTTTACTTTACATTTGCATGCCAAAGACGAGTATAACAAAAATATCTACTACCCGGGATCTTTGAATCAATGCTTGCCATTCTGCGGGGGGGGGGGGGGGAGGGGGGGGGATACTTTTCTCCACCTTGTGAGTCTGTTACAATCTCTTCGTACAGATGTATCTGGCTCCACCTGTGACTGCCTCCACCTCCATTCTCATACTAGTTATTGTAGTATCAAATACCAAATTTTGCTGCACTCAAAGTTGCCCTCCATGCATTTCTCATGCATCTCAACACAGAGTCATCAGTATCGATAGCCATGCAGGATCATAATGATTATGATAACAATGAATGATGATGATGATAAAAGCTTACTTTTAGAATGCAACTTTTGACGACTGGTGCAGTGGTTTTCGTGTCTCTTATTTGTAATACAGTTTTCCGTCAACAGTCGCTTATCCTCGCTTCGAGTAAACATCATGACGGCATTTGTTGTGGCAACAGGGAAGGTGATGCCAGCTTTGTCCAGCACGGTTCAATTCCTTTCTGTACATTCTGTACACGAACCTCGGTGAGCATTAAATTTTCAAACTTCCAGTTAACACTTCACTGGTGTTAACTACTTCATTATATCGGTCATTGTTTTGTTCCATGTGTTTGTTTCTTCTAAGATTGTTTTGCATTTGTTGCTGCACCTTCTGCTTTGCCCAGTCCAATGCATTCCGGTTGAATTTCCTTCCTTTTGAATTTATATATTTGCTATTAGAAGCTCTATAAGAAAATTATTTGGTTCTTTAATTCTCGGTCTATTGTACTAGAGTTAATAATATTGTTAGACTTAGCTTTGTAGTAGTTTGTGTTTGGCATCTTGTTTTTGTTTCCTTCAAAATGACGGTGGCTGGATTCCGGATGACACCCCTTCACTGGTAAACTTGAAGAATTTTCTGTCTGGACATTTTGACTTTCTTTATTATCAGTATCAGACACTATTACATCATCGCTTGCACTGTTGAGTAGGCATTGTTCGTTGTTTTTTATCAGCTTTTTGCCTAGTTTTAAAACAACGAAAGTACGCTTGTAGAGTGCGCCCTTAGCAAACATTCTTGGCGATGACGTATGATATTGAAACCTCACGCTATATATTGTTTTGATGAATGTATAAAAGTTCAGCATGCTCACTTTACAGTTTGTACAAGACATGCTCTTCTCATCTCCGTGTAACATGTCTGTCTTCGTGGATAACCTGTCTTTGTTGTCTTCGTTGTTTTCATTCCCTCCACTATGTGCCCAAATAACTCCTTTATTTATTCTTTCACTGAAAACAACCCTGCCTGTAATGGGATCTGAAGCAGTCGGAAATATGCCATTTCCTGCATCAATACAGTAGTAAAATACTGTGTGTACATAATATTTCAAAGTATATTGGAGTTCTTCCGTTTTCTGATGACAGTCATGACAACAGATGTTTTTGTCAAGCTTTCCTTCCATGATCTGAAATATTCCAGCATTCCTTAAAATGAATAGGAAACTTCTAAAACAGCAATCACTGTCACATAATAGAAGTTAATGATTCCAGAAAAGGGGTTTTCGGGGGGGGGGGGGGGGGGGGGGGGGGGGGGTTCATCTAAACAAAATAACATATATTTGTTGTTTTTTCTGACCTTTGGATATTCATAAATTTTTTTCCACACACGCACTCACACAAATAACTATGAAAATATCAGTCATTTTCTGGCACAAGACGAAGGAGAACTAAAAAGAGAGCGAATTACCACCCTTGGGATAGTTGAAGAAAAGTAAAGGTCTTTTTTCCACGCCTTTATGCGTATAGGGCATATAGGGCATATAGTGCTAGACCTATATTTTTGTAGACCAATCGGCACAAGGTGGGTGATGTTGTCAGCATCACGCCGGCCGTCTTTACTTCCCAGGACTGCACCCGGTACCCACTTAATGCTGGGTCCACCTGGGAGTCAAGGTCATTTTGGAAAATGTCCGGCTCCGCCAGGGAGCGAACCCACGACTTTCCCATCCGCACGCGAGCGTCTAGCCGCTACGCCACGGCGACTCCCTCCCTTGAGATCACATCTAGAAAATCTAAAGTAAACATAAAGTCATAAAAATATAAGCTTGCTATTATTATTTTGTTTTACATAATAATGTCTGCCTGGCTGAAAGCAACACAGATGTGCTGACGTGGGTGATATTTTATAAATGAAAAATAATTAAAACAAACTAGAAGACAGAAGAAGAGAGTTAGAAATAAACTTTTAAAGTTATGGTCAAAACAATCTGCTCATCTAAAAGCTACAGCATCTCCTTGGCAAAGTGGTCTGAAGGCCGTGGGTTCGTTTCGCGGGTACGCTATTCATTTCACGGGTGCAATTTTTACGGAGATCCCTAGGGATAGTTGCCGGAGCTCCTGAGTTCGTGATCTGCCAGGCGGCTATCCGTTCTGCAGAGAGGGATGGAGCAATGTAGGTTAAAATCCTATGCAAAAAGCATCGTCGCGTACTTGTAGACATATAAGGCATTCACAAGTGATCTCCAATGTACGAGGAAACATTGCTATGTTTGATCACCTAATGAGCTCCAGCTGACCATTACAAGAGTTTGGGCATCATCTTTCCCCTCCGCAATTGTAGCATTAAAAAACTGCAGCTGGTGACTCAAGGAGGAGTAACCATTCCGTTCAAAGACAACAGAAGCAAATCACAGAACCCTATTCAACCTTATAAAATGTAGATTGGGCCACTCTACAGTCGCGAATTAACCTACTCTTCAAGGTAAGTGGGTGTGGGCTTAGCACTGTGGTCATCAGGATAATCTAATTACATCTCAAAGCTTAAGAATAGATCTATTATTGTTACAGCCTTCATTAACCTGTCTCGGCTACTCTGATCTGTAGGATGGATGGCTCTATCGCTCCCAGCTCCGTCCATCTCCGTGGAAAGCAATCATATAATAATTAAATTCATGCAGAAAAGAGAATCCAATTGCAATCTTGTCCCAAGATTTATATGTTCAAAAAGGTACGTCGCATCAGATTAGCCTGAACTTGTCGATTTAAAAAAGTTCCTAATTTAACATAATTCAGTGAAAGTTGTAAAGCCACTAAAGGTATGGAATACAAGTTAAAATGCATTCGCAAAAAAAATTCAGAAGGAAATTGGTGAATATTAAATGAGAAAAATTGAAGAGGGGCCAGGAAACACGAGAAATGTCTCTACTGCCACTGGTGTAAACCATTTTTTTAAAGATGACAATGTACTGGGTACATCAGAAATGTACAGAGAAATACAGAACAGACGCCGCAATGGGAGACCAATGTACCGAATAGTGTTTGTTCATGTGTCCATAAGAGACTGTGACCACATATAGCTTATGAATTTATTCACCAGCAAGTAGTGCAAAACTTGTAAGGTTAGTTGCGTGTCCTTTACAGGACCTGGCAGAACCAACCCCAACAGCCCCTGGCTATTGTGTGGTTTTTCTAGGCAAATTTACGTCCAGTAGTTTGCCATTGCCACTGGACGGTCGGCTTTCTTGATACCACTGTCGAAACCAACGCAAGACGCATGGCCCGCAGCTGGGATCGAACCCGGCATCCCGGCATTACGAAGCTATCGTATCGACTTAGCCACAGAGCCGACAGTGCAGCCAAGGAATGTAAAATAAAAAATTTGGAAGAGACCGGGGGGGGGGGGGGGGGGGGGTGGCAAATATCTTGGACTGCTCAGTAACTATAACAGAAGTTTATTGACACTATACGCATCTTTTTTTTTTTTTCACAAAGGGTAGAAACAGCTCTCATTGATAGTACGACGTGAAGGAAGTTATTGAAGGACATCAGGATAACTGAAAAAGCTAGGCTGTGAAAGTAATAAGAGGCAGTCCAGGGAAATTACATGAGATTAATCTAGAAATGTGACAGGAAGGAATAAAAGAGCAGAACATCGAATACCATGATACATGGATAAGTGTTAAGCATCTGCGCTATTAGTAAGGCAGTGGTGATGGTTAATTTTTATTCCTGTGCCTATTTTGGTAACTAGCATTTGTTTGTGAGAACTCTGGGAACTTACCGGAGTCACTACCATGATAGATCACAGTTCATGAAAATTAAATTTTCACATGTGCAATCACAAACTCACACAGACTCCCAACTTCCTTCCTAAACTAAGAAACGCTTTCTGAATCAGTTATAATCACGATGTGTGTGTGTCGTGTTCTATAGCCAACGGAAAGCTGCAGTGACCGCCTCCACCTCCATTCTTAAGCTGGATGTTGTGGTATCATATGCAAGGCTCTTCTGCTGAGAGCTTGTCTACATGTTCAGTATTCTATGGCGCAAGTCGATATGGGGATAGTCCTAAATCGCTAATCTGGAATTTCTTGTACATATGGTTGCACAGTCTGCAGTAGAACCATCTGGTAGAGTCCTGAATGCCCATTCTAGAATCTCTTGTACAAATGGTTACAGAGTATGCAGTAAAACCCATCTGGCAAAGTCCTGAATCCCCAGTCTAGAATTTCTTGTACAAATGGCTAAAGAGTCTGCTGTAAAACCCATTTGAAAAGTGAAAATATAAAAGACCGGAAATTATTACTATATTATTCCCTTTGTCCATTGTCTAGATTCCCAGGGAATGCGTTATTCCTAATCTAAGTGTTGTCAGGGCCCTTCGAAACAATGCGGAGGCACAAATGGATCAAAACTGTCTGAAGAGAAGGGCGCAGCGAGGAATGACCAGGGGATCTGCTCGACGCTCAACACTCAGTGGAAAGGCGATACAGATATACAATTAAACTGCTACTGGAGCCATCGAAATCGGAACTCTGCGATTGTTGCTGAAGATGCGGATGGAGCGCTTATGCGATGTTCTGAGTGCTATGATGTCGGTTCTTATCAGCTCAACTTTGTATCGCCGACTTCTTTCTATTTATCTTTCTATCTTCTTTTATCCCACCAGGACATCACAAAAACGATTAAAAACCCGATGACACACGATGTGGATGAGGATCACCCGTGGAGAGGTCCCAGAAACCGCGTACAGCCATTAGACCATAATTATGGCCGGGCTATATTGCGGCCCCTGGCAAGAGCCAGAGTATGGCTTCAAATAGCGAAAAATTGCATCTCACAAGAAGATGACAAAATTAGCTGATGGAATTCCTTCGATTCCCACTTGAAATTTATATCCACTGCTCCATGCGGTTAGCAGTCAAGTTATTTGTTCGATGACTTCACTTTTGTTATCGAAAGAGATCAATCCTTCCTGTTAGACACCACCCCGTCCCCCCTTTTTTTTTTCTTGACTTCACCAATTATTGTCTTTTCTATTTCACAATTCAAATGGGTTTTTCATCTACTGGTGCCGAAACGAAACGAAAGGATCGAGAACACAACTTGTTGTGCTGTCTCCTTCATTGTGGTGAAGGATTTAAGTTATTTTACTTTCTTATGAAGATTTTGCTCGAAACGTTCGGGTGTGCACTGTGTATCTCTTCTTTTCCTTTTCCTTCGCAGCTACTGTACATTGTGACATTATATTTTTCCTTTGACTAGAATACCAGCTTCTTTTATTTGTCCCAGTTAGCGACAAACAGTAATTAATGGAAACGCCATATCAAAACTGTAATAAGTAAACCAATTCTTGAATCTATAAAATCGTAATTCATGAAAAAAAAAGGAAAGTACCACAGAATATGCACCCACAACTTCCGTTCGTTCTTCATTCCGTTTTTACTCGCGGGGCTGATTACCTAAGGTTTACCTCTCCCAGTCAGAATGGCAAAGTAACAGGGCAAGTCACTGATACCCCGTTCAACCTTCAAAGAAATTACATTCGTAATGGCTACGCCACCTGGTGTGATCAGCTTTGTACCGGTCTAAGGACAATAACACAAAAATAATACGATAATCCAAACTAAAAATATAGAAGTCATGTTAACAGGAAAAAACTTGAATATAGCGATGCCACACCATACCAGTTATTTACTAAAAGGGGAGAAGGACATAAAGCAGTGATTCTCAAATTGTGCGCTGCGGCGCCCCGGTAGCATTACCTCTTCAGGGGCGCCGCGTAATATTCGAAGATACACGAGTTTTTTTCTAATCTCTTACATGCGAATGGTCATACTTTTACTAATGTAAGGGCGCTGTGGAAACATTTTAATGGGGGAAAAAAGGGGGCCGTGACTAAGACAAGTTTGGGACACACTGACGTAGAGCATGAAATAGACCACGAACAAGATGATAAGAAGACAGCAGGAAATTCTATGATAGCATGATGTGTATTTTTTCGAGGCGGTCAGAAGAACAAAAAGCAGAACCTTATATCTCCCTAAACACCCAAAATAGTGAACGGGGCAGTGAAGAAGAAAAGAAGATAACGATTAAAATTTTGGCTGGTATGCACCCACAAGAATCAAGAGAATGAAAACACCATGGCAAGTTAGCATGAAACTAGCCTGAAAACTAACCATTGAATAACTGAACACATTGAAAATTTCTATAAACCTCAATGCGTGTAACACGTGTATATTACATGTGAATTTTACATGATTACCTGATCACGTGATAGAGCAACTAAGATCAACATTTCTGCAAAACTGGATAAACCCATTCTGTGCTGTTTATCTCAGGACCACTTGGTGCAAGAATGCAGATTCTCTGGATTGGACATACACTGAGAAAACTTGATAGTAAAGCAAATAAAATAATGGTAACTCTATAGACACTATGCTGGGACTTGACTTGACTTTCTTCCCCACTAGGACATCACACAAGCGATAAACACCCGATGACACAAAGTGCCACCATGTGGATGAGGATCGCCGTGGGGAGGTCCCAGAAACCGCGTTCAGACAATTGGCCATATTTATGGCCTGCCTATATTGCGGCCCCTGGCAAAACCAGGGTGGGGCTTCAAATGACACAAAATTTCGTCCTGAAAAGGACGAAACTATGTACTTAACCTGCTGGGACGGCAAGTACAAACATGCTTTATCTAAAACCTCTAAGGACACAAAATATGAGGTTTGAGCTTTGAAAAACGGATCAACATCATGGCACACGGGTAGTGACCCATAAGTGCTCCGTTCTTCTTCCAACTCAAGTCTGAGTCCGAAGAAGCTCAGCACAGCGCACAGGCTCTGTAGCACCGGCGAGGATCCTGAAATACTTTGGGTAGTTTTTAACTCCAAATGTTTGCCTGGGCAGCGTCGTTGGGCTACTCTTTTCGATTTCCAACTGCCAAGGGATTATTTACGTGCGCAATAATACACACGGGCGTCCGATTTCACTACACAGAGACCAGGTGAAAAACTAGAAGTACAAGTCCAATTGAAAAAATCCCAACCCTTACCGGGGATTGAACCCGTAACCTCTAGCACTCGAGCGGACACCATGCCTCGAGACCACGCAGCCCCCTTCACGAAATGTAGTAAAAACACTAACTTAGTAATAGTGACTTTAGTCGGACAGTTCCCTTATATATATCCAGATATCGGTACTAGAGTCGCGCGACTTTGACTCGAGCCTGACTTATATTGCATAATTAATTACTTAGAGTTTTTTTCTATCGACTCAGATTCGACTTGCGACTTGTAGCTTCGACGACTTGGTAGGACTCGTTCTTCGCGGACGGCCACTGCAAGATTTGCTGATCAAATAATTTTTTAATAAAGTTAAACCCAAAGAAAAAAAATAATTTGACAACTTTTCAGTTTTCTGAATATTTATTAAAATACCAATACCTTCAATATGCAAATATATGCATTCAATTGATCTGTTCACACTCTAACAACTGTTGTCTAACAGACTAACTAGTTTAAACCAGAAACAACGTCTTGTGCATGACTTGCATGTGACTTGACTCAGGACCTGATGCATTCTGGAGACTTGCCTTGGGATTTGATGGCAATGACTTAGAACTTGACTCGGGACCTGGATGCATTCTGGAGACTTGCCTTGGGATTTGATGGCAATGACTTAGAACTTGACTCGGGACTTGGATGCATTCTGGATACTTGCCTTGGGATTTGATGGCAATGACTTAGAACTTGACTCGGGACCTGGGTGCATTCTGGAGACTTGCCTTGGGGTTTGATGGCAATGACTTAGAACTTGACTCGGGACTTGGATGCATTCTGGAGACTTGCCTTGGGGTTTGATGGCAATGACTTAGAACTTGACTCGGGACCTGGATGTATTCTGGAGACTTGCCTTGGGGTTTGATGGCAATGACTTAGAACTTGACTAGGGACCTGGATGCATTCTGGAGACTTGCCTTGGGGTTTGATGGCAATGACTTAGAACTTGACTTGGGACCAGGGTGCATTCTGGAGACTTGCCTTGGGGTTTGATGGCAATGACTTAGAACTTGACTCGGGACGTGGGTGCATTCTGGAGACTTGCCTTCTGGTTTGATGGCAATGACTTAGATCTTGACTTGGGACCTGGATGTATTCTGGAGACTTGCCTTGGGGTTTGATGGCAATGACTTAGAACTTGACTCGGGACCTGGATGTATTCTGGAGACTTGCCTAGGGGTTTGATGGCAATGACTTAGAACTTGACTCAGGACCTGGATGTATTCTGGAGACTTGCCTTGGGGTTTGATGGAAATGACTTAGAACTTGACTCGGGACCTGGATGTATTCTGGAGACTTGCCTTGGGGTTTGATAGCAATGACTTAGAACTTGACTCGGGACCTGGATGCATTCTGGAGACTTGCCTTGGGGTTTGATGGCAATGACTTAGAACTTGACTCGGGACCTGGGTGCATTCTGGAGACTTGCCTTAGGATTTCATGGCAATGACTTAGAACTTGAATTAGACTTGAAAGATGACGACTTAGTTCAACCTCTGTGAAGAGTCTTATATAAAAAATGTATAAAGAAATAAAGTTTGGAACTTCCTCTTCTTTTCTTATGGTAAATGTGTAGTTAGATGTTACATGCATATTATTATATAAATATAGCATGCTTTATTGATAAAATTTAACTGCTGTGTGAACAATGTGTTTTTGGAAGGGTCTAGTGTTAGACGGGTCTGCGTGTCCAATGTGTGACCCTTTACAAAATAATTGTTTTTTTTTTTTTCTCTAGTCCCGTTATGCCTTTCTGCATCAGGTTCTGAAGATGCATCAGGTGCAAGCCTTGGTATGTGCCACGTAGAAGCATGTATTTACGACCCAACGTAGTCGACCTCTGGCTCTGCTTCCATTGTGTCTAAGTGACTGGACTCTCTTTGGTGCACTATCTGGTGGTAGTCTTGACATATGTCCGAATCATTTGATCTGTTGTCTTTTAATGTAGTTTAGTACTGGTTCCGTCCCAAATTCGTTTCTGACATCGCCAAGTCTGATCGTCCCTCTTCTGGTCATACAGAACCAAATGTGGTATAATCCGCTTATACATCATTTTCTTCTTTCTGTGATTGCCCTGTTTATCTTTATTGTGTGCCTGTTTAGTCTTTCATTATATTTAAAATACACGAGTGAGAGATCACATACTCTATTCTCGCAAATTACTATTCTTTTCGTCCACCAGTACTGAAGAACGCTAGACTGCCCACTGGCTAATGGGTTGAGTTATGTATATTAGTACTCAAACATAGTTTTATTCGATTTTCTCCTGTGAAGAAATTTAATCTAGTCGGCTACTTCCGTTTCTGCCTAAGTGAAAGTGGTGTAATAATTCATAAAATGTGAAACGCTCGGCTTGTGATGTATGTTTTGCGTTTTTCTCAACACATTATAAATAAATTAACAGATTTAAAAAAAAAAAAACTTTTCATAAAATAAAATGTTATCACCTGCATAGTATACAATAACAAATGCGCTAAAAATATGTGTTTTATTTTTTTTAATAATTCATCATATGTTGATCACAAGGTGTATACTTTATCATTTAATTTTTGGATACGCGGGTTTAACTAATTATCCTGACAAAGTTCATTTATACTTTTATACCACAACTAATAAAAGATTAGGGCATCAATATGTAATATACGTATACATAACAAATAAGTCAATCTTAGAATGATAGTAGCTTATACTTGTGACAAGCTGAGTCGGGTATTTTGCAATATAGTTTATCCTTTTCTTCCGTCTGGTAGTTCAATAGCTTCTTATTTTGTATATGTTGCTAGGAAGCTGAACAGGGTTTTTGTTCTTCTGGGGATTTACATTCAGTTTGTTGTGGTTTTAGATATTCAAGTACCTGCATGGGGAGGGGGGGATTTAGGACACAGTCCAGTCCAGTACAAAACAATAACCAACCATCTCCATAAAATATATAAGAATATTTACAGTTTGATTTAGATATTTAGAGAACTTGTTTGAAATATTTATTTTCCTAAACTAAAGATCCATTCTTTTTCACCCATCCCCCCTTCCCCTTTCCACCACCACAATCGAGCATAACATGGACCCCAGAACCATGTAAAATCGCCCCGGGACTACCCTAGGGCTATGCTATTTCACTCGTGCTATTTAATGTGTATACAAGCAAGATTGCAGAGCTTGAAGCACCAGGTGTTGGGAGGATATTGACATTTGCTGGCGATGTTCTTGCATATAGGCAAGGGTGTTATAGATAACGGATAGCCCAAGTGCTGCAGGCAACTGTAGACAAAGTGACCGACTGATGTGCAGAAATGGGCACTGTCATCAACTCAGAAAAGGCGGCTATTTTGTGGTGCTCTCTGGACAAAAGAATTGTAAGAGCTAATGTTCCAAGCCTTACAATTAATATTAGTAACATCAAAAGAGAAAGCAAACTAAGGTACCTGGGTCACTTTCGATAAAAGCCTGTCGTAAAGGGATCACTTAGAGGCAGTTGCGGAAAACTGTCAAAAAGGACGCAATGCTCTCAAGATTATATCAGCAATGGACATGGTACAAAGAACGATGTTAACAATATTCCAGCATGGGATCCTGTCGGTGATAGATTATGGACTTGGAATGCCTACTATATCAAAGAGTCAGCTGATAAAATTCTAACGCATACAAAATAAAGCCATGTAGGTAATTCTGAGATGTACAAGAGATAACCCGGTAGTATGTATACGATTTTTACTTGCACTGCCTACTATTGCAGATAGGCTCAAAGTTCTGCAGGCAAGGTATCTCAGAGTAGCTGCAGACAAGAAGAACCGCCTGCAAGAAGCCCTGGGTAGAGTTAAGGGTCATAGACTCAAAAGAGGAAGGTCTTGGATGGCGCAAGCTGAAGACACAATTGAACATGCGTGCAGACTTGATAAATTTGAGCGAGGAGGAGTGGGTCAAAGTGTCCGAACAAGTTTCAGACTTGTGTAGGGTTCTAATAACTTTAGGTCGTGAGTGCAGATACTGGACAGCTGATGCTGCAGAATCAGAAGTTCAACAAATGATTCATGACAATTCGCGCCCGGATGACGTGATTATCTATTCAGATGGCTCTGTGTTGAGGGGCACACAAAATGCATGGGTTTTCATAGCAAAGGCGAATGGGAGTCGCTTATTTCAGCAAATCCTTGCTTATGATATCACAACGTTTAGTTTGAAAATGAAGTTGGAGGCAGTCACTGCTGCCTTCCGCTGGCTTTAAAATCAGTTCTACACACATGCCGTGATTGTAACAGACTCACAGAGCATGTTGAGAAAGGTGAAGAAAAGCATGCTTCGTGCACAGTGACAAACATCGCTTTAGAGCTCCGGGATAGTTAGCATCCTTTGGATATTTATTCCTTGTAATGCCGGTGTGGTGGGAAATGAGCAGGCGGATAGACTGGCCGTCTCTGCACCACTTGGTGGTGAATTGACGTATGACAAGCTAGATATTGTGAGGGCCCTTAGGGAACGAGTGAACAGTGCTAAGGCGCAGATGGACCATTACAGTCTATGGAGAATGGCGCTGCAAGGAGTTACTAGGGAATCTGGCCGACGCTCAACACTCAGGGGAAAGATGAGACGGATATTCAATCAAACGGTTACAGGTGCCATCGGAATTGGAACTCTTCGCTTGCTGCGGAAGATAGGGACAGAGCACTTATGGGAGTGTCCCGAATGCTGTGATGTCGATTATTAATCCAACATTCAACATTCAATTGAGCATAGGCGTTCAACTGACTGCTCCTGTGGGTTCCAATGTAAAGCCCGTCTACTTATAAAAATCTCAGGTTTTGTTAACCTGTCTCCTATCCAACGCCATCGACTTTTCTTCCCTTCCCCCCACGCTCCACATTAGTTAAAATCAATTATGAAAAAGAAAATTCCCAGGACTGAAGCTAAGACTGTCTATGGGGTTGCTTCTTTAGATTCACTTCAATACTAAGGATAACATCCCTCAACTACTTATCAAAGCCAGTACCGCTTTTCGCAGTCGCAAATGAAAACGCAACTGTCACAGTGTCAAACGATACCACTGGAATGTTTGTTACCAACGAATCATTAGTTGTATACAGGCCTGCTAGTATTTAAGGCTGCCCTAGTGTGAAATTAGAAAAATCGTTTCATGGAGGGACAGGAAATTGAATTTATTTTTCCCTATCAGCACTTTTTTTTTCAACAAATATAGAAAAAGTCTTCTAACTTGGGTACGAGCCTTGCCTTTTTTATGCGGCTTCATTCACGCGGAAGGGGAATCGAAACTCAATTTGTAGTAATTGCTCGCATCTCAAAAGGAGCTGGTCTTTTCAGACAATTTTTCATAATTTTTACAGGGGCAAAAATTTGACAACTCGTTTAGATCTAATCCGCTATTGCCTGTAGATGTCAGACACTTTACTGTTCCAAGTGTTTCCTTGATGAGCAAGGGCATCAACACAAAGAATACAGGGGGGGAGAGGCGGGGTGCTAGGGGCATCAAATACATGGGGCAGGGACGGGGTGCTAAGGACATCAACACAAAGAATACAGGGGGAGAGGCGGGGTGCTGAGAGCAATACCACAAAGAATACAGGGGAGGGGCGGGGTACTAAAGGCATCAACACAAAGAATACATGGAGGAGGGGCGGGGTACTGAGGACACCAACACAAAGAATACATAGAGGAGGGGCGGGGTACTGAGGACACCAACACAAAGAATACATGGAGGAGGGGCGGGGTACTGAGGACATCAACACAAAGAATACATGGAGGAGGGGCGGGGTACTGAGGACACCAACACAAAGAATACATGGAGGAGGGGCGGGGTACTGAGGACATCAACACAAAGAATACATGGAGGAGGGGCGGGGTACTGAGGACACCAACACAAAGAATACATGGAGGAGGGGCGGGGTACTGAGGACACCAACACAAAGAATACATGGAGGAGGGGCGGGGTACTGAGGACATCAACACAAAGAATACATGGAGGAGGGGCGGGGTACTGAGGACACCAACACAAAAAAAGCATGGAGGAGGGGCGGGGTACTGAGGACACCAACACAAAGAATACATGGGGCAGGTTCGGGGTGCTGAGGACACCAACACAAAGAATACATGGGGCAGGTTCGGGGTACTGAGGACACCAACACAAAGAATACATGGGGCAGGTTCGGGGTACTGAGGACACCAACACAAAGAATACATGGGGCAGGTTCGGGGTGCTGAGGACACCAACACAAAGAATACATGGGGCAGGTTCGGGGTGCTGAGGACACCAACACAAAGAAAACATGGAGGAGGGGCGGGGTACTGAGGACACCAACACAAAGAATACATGGAGGAGGGGCGGGGTACTGAGGACACCAACACAAAGAATACATGGAGGAGGGGCGGGGTACTGAGGACACCAACACAAAGAATACATGGAGGAGGGGCGGGGTACTGAGGACATCAACACAAAGAATACATGGAGGAGGGGCGGGGTACTGAGGACACCAACACAAAGAATACATGGAGGAGGGGCGGGGTACTGAGGACATCAACACAAAGAAAACATGGAGGAGGGGCGGGGTACTGAGGACACCAACACAAAGAATACATGGAGGAGGGGCGGGGTACTAAAGGCATCAACACAAAGAATACATAGAGGAGGGGCGGGGTACTGAGGACATCAACACAAAGAAATCATGGAGGAGGGGCGGGGTACTGAGGACACCAACACAAAGAAAACATGGAGGAGGGGCGGGGTACTGAGGACACCAACACAAAGAATACATGGAGGAGGGGCGGGGTACTGAGGACACCAACACAAAGAAAACATGGAGGAGGGGCGGGGTACTGAGGACACCAACACAAAGAATACATGGGGCAGGTTCGGGGTGCTGAGACCCCTTTCAAACTGTCTAAGTGGGGGTCTCAAGAGGCTTAGGTCTTGTTTAGTGCTTGAACATTATTAAAAATAAAAATAATAATCAACCCCTTTTCTGGCGGTGAGTACCCAACGGCTGTTCCAACACCTGTTTAGACATTTTTTTTTTTTTTTTGGGCCCTACCGTAATAGACATTGTTTGGTAAGTACCGGCACGCTTTTAATCACTTATAATAAGTATTGCTGAAAATCGCAACTCTTTCTGATACACAAGAGCCCTGATAATGGTCAGAAAAATAAAATAATATTAATAAATTGCTGAAGGACAAATAAATTTAACACTTAAAAGAAAAATACAATGTATAAACGGATATTTAAAACGGGGGGGGGGGGGTGGGGGCAGCGGTGGTTAGCTCACTTTCAAATGTAGGAGACTCCCGTGTGGGTTCCGGGGCCTCATTGTGGGGAAAACAAGAATAGACCCACTGCCTCCCCAAAAGCATGTCGCAAGAGTCGACTAATTGGGGAGCTTCCTTTGAAGTCGGAGTGCATCTGCCGGAGAGGCAAGGAGCCAACAGTCTGTATTCAAGAGAATGAGATCTGTAAAACTGATGCACACGCAACACTCAATTTCTGGAGCAGGACTGCAGTTCAGTAGTGGTTAGTTCACTTTCAAATGTAGGGGAGACGTGGTTGGGGAGGGGGGGAGCGGTGGTTAGCTCACTTTCAAATGTAGGGGAAACTTGGGTTGGGGGAGCGCTGGTTAGCTCACTTTCAAATGTAGGTGAAACGTGGGTTGGGGGGGGGGGGCGGTGGTTAGCTCACTTTCAAATATAGGGGAAACGTGGGTTGGGGGGGGGAGCGGTGGTTAGCTCACTTTCAAATGTAGGGGAAACGTGGGTTGGGGGGAGGGCAGCGGTGGTTAGCTCACTTTCAAATGTAGGGGAAACGTGGGTTGGGGGGGGGGGGGGGAGCGGTGGTTAGCTCACTTTCAAATATAGAGGAAACGTGGGTTGGGGGGGGGGGGGGCGAGTGGTGGTTAGCTCACTTTCAAATGTAGGGGAAACGTGGGTTGGGGGGAGGGCAGCGGGAGTTAAGCTTACTTTCAAATGTAGGGGAAACGTGGGTTTGGGGGGGGGGGCGGTGGTTAGCTCACTTTCAAATGTAGGGGAAACGTGGGTTGGGGGAGGGGAGCGGTGGTTAGCTCACTTTCAAATGTAGGGGAAACCTGGGTTGAGGGGGGGGGGGGGGTATTAAGCCCCCCAAAAAAAATGATCAGAGGAGAGGGCTTAAGGTTCCAAAGCCCCAAGGTTTCTGCTCCCATGTTGACGAAGCTTTTATGAGGTTTTGAGATCTGTAGGTTTGGCTGCTAGGGGTGATTGGATTTTTTATTTTTTTATTATTAAGATGAAAAATACAGATAAACGATTGCAATTAACTACATGGCAAAAGGCGATAAGCATTTTGAATTATTTCTTGTTTTTTTAAATAAGATCAGAAAGAGATGTGTTGGCACGGTGGTTTACTATTGCCTGCCAGTCAGGAAGTCATGTGTTCGAATCCCTGCCGAGCTTGAATTATTAAACACTTAGAGACCGTCTAAACTATTTTATATACTAAACTCTTCTTATTTTCGCTCACCGGCTGTAAACATCAGTAGAACGTTCTGGTTGTACTTCAATTTCTGGACTTTAGTCATTTCCAAGAACCTGAATATTTCATGCACATTCGTTTTACATAAGACAAAGCTCCATTAAACCCCGGTCTTGTTCTGGCAGTTAGGTTCAACTACAAGAGGTCTTCTCATGCTAATTTGATGCCTAACCGGTGTGCTACAAAGGGCTGTATACTTTCAACACAGTCTGACCATCATGTGTTAGACAAGTTGCGAAGAGCTAACTGCCATTTTACGTCTGCGAGATTTCCCACCGTTGGAACTAGAATGCGACTAGAACAAACAAAAAAGTCGCAATTTTTAGTTCCAACGTAAGTTACGTCTTCATGAATGGTTTCTGCGGCATCATTTCCACACATTAAGTGTGTGGCATCTACATGGTGAAAAAAAGCTGTTGCACTTTGCTAAATCATTCTTGCATGTGTACCTTTATATTTTCTGCCATGTTCGCTGCATTGACATAGCCCTGTGCACGACAACCGACTGTTGTATATGGTGCACTTTCAATGTTTCAACTATCATTTTGTTTTAGGGTTTCACAGTGGTATAGTATAAAGTATATTACTATTGTTTTGTTTTTCTTTTTTAAATATGTCGTCTTGTTTTAAAAAAAAAATTCTTATGGGCTCCATTTGAGCTTCATGGGCCCGGAACATTATGCGACCTCACTCCCGTCTCGTCAGGCCTTCTGTCTGTAGGCAGCCGAGTTAGATGTCCGAACCATTTCACTGGTTGTGAATGTTGAAATCTAGCGCTGTCACCGTCGCTAAACTTCTTTCTGAATTCATCATTTCTCGAGTTCTTTTCTTACGAATCACATCGTTATTTTGTTTTTCTTGAACTCAGTGATTCATCAGAAACCTGATGTAACATGTAAATAATAAATACTAATCTTAGCACGACAATCGATCAATTAGATGACGGTGTTAAGTCAGAACAATAATAGCTGTGATAAATAACGAGATATGAGCGCCTAGCAGTTTCAGTGAGCTTCATGTTGCTATTATTATAATAATAATCATTATTATTATTAAGGAGCGACTGGCCGAGTAGTTACAACGTCGGGCTCTTATGCCAGAGACCTTGCTTCGACTTCCCCCCCCCCCCCCCCCCCCGGAAGGGGATGGAGTTGTTTCGTCGAATGGCAAAAAAAATCATCCTAACCTGCACAGTCCGTGGCGACTGCCTAGCCATGCTGTCCTTAATCCTCAGACTCATGATCCCCATGTCTACACCTCCCTAAAAATTATGATTATTAATTGCGATTGCCATTTTGTGGACTGACCAGAGCAAGTTATTATTCTACGCCTTAGAAACAGGACACAATCGATTTCGCAGCCACATGTTCATTGCACTTATTTTCCTCATTAATGTGGGATGTTTAACTGATTTGATCTATATATCTATTTGAACCTTTGACAGCCAGACTTTACTGATTTGATCAATATATCTGTTTGTAACTTTAGCAACCAAACCTTACTGATTTGATCTATTTATCTATTTGTAAACTTGGCAACGAAACTTTGCTGATTTGATCTATACATCTCTTTGTAACTTTGGCAATTAAACTTAACTGATTTGATCTATATATCCGTTTGTAACTTTGGCAACGAAAGTTTACTGATTTGATATATACATATATTGTAACTTTGGCAACGAAACCGTAGACTCCTATCCATTTGTGAAAATCGCATTCTCTAACAATGACCAAACCTAAACAACCGTTTAGAGTGACTTCCTGTCTGCCTTGACATGATGTCTTTTTTAAAAAAAGGAGTTAAATTAAAGGACCCTTTCCACACATTAGGTTTTGTTTGTAATGTACCATATATTATGTTACACGCCCATTTTTCATGGTTTGATGAGTTTTTAGCGTATGGTACTAGTTGCACATTTGTATAGGTTAGTCAACCACCTGTGAGATGAGCTGTTTGAGAACCGCTGTCAGTAAAACCAGAAGAGATCGAGTGAGAAACGACATTACCACAAGAACTGTTGGAACAAAACCCATCGTCAAATTTATTGAGAAACAAAGAATGAAAGGTTTGACCATCTAATGAAAATGAAACCAAAGATATCAGCAGCAAGAGCGTACAACCTGAAAATCGGAACATTAAGAGGCAGGCGAAGACCAAGACGAAGATGGATTGAAGGAGTCAGTGACACCTTTATACGGCATAACATTACGGCCTATCAAGCGACTGAGCGTGCCCTGGCTAGGCTGCCAATCGTCTGATGAACTGCAACGCCCAGCGGTGTAAGCAGATATCGAAAAAAGAAGTCAGTCATGTAACCAGACCGGCAACACTCAGGACACCACAGATGGCGGTGTTTTACAGATACAAAGGTAACAGAGCCATACGTCGACTACGCCATAGATGGAATATGGAAATACAAGTCATGTCATGAGTCGAGAAAAGAAGAAGAAGATTCAGCACTCGATGACTGAAATGGACACTATCAAGAAGACGAATATTCTTCCCTGAAAATCTTCTAGTACTAAGTTAAGGATTACTTGATTGTGCATCTCAGTTCAAAATTTAACAAATCTTTGCTTCAATAGGAAATTGAAACTATGACAAATACACAGACAGGGAATTATGCAGTCATAGAATGTGTGATTGATTAGTGAGTTACACTTAAATAAGTGGAGTCGTGTGGCATTGACGAACAGACGCCCGCCTGCGGATCGGAAGGTCGTGGGTTCACGTCCTGACAGAGCTGGACTTTTTTTAAATTAAAAAAATGACCCTGACTCCCAGGTCGACCCAGCCTTGAGTGGGTACCAGGTTCAGTTCTGGAAAGTAAAGGCGGCCGGAGTGATGCTGACCACATCACCTACCACGTGCCGATTGGTCTATATAGGTCTGGCCTTAAGGCGTGGAAAAGGGAGCTTTACTCTAACACTTGAATAATGAAGGTTGGTGTGGGAGTCAGAGTTTCCATTCTCTTTTAAGACGCACAATGAATGTTGACTCGTTCGCATTGATGCCTGTAATAAATTTCTTTCACACAGTCCTAAGGACCACTTGAACGCTCCAAAATTAAATGACATTTCACCGGAAGTCTTAAAGTGAACCGGAACAATAAAAATTACGGGCGGATGGGATGTTCAAATGGGCTATTATTTCTTTGGATCCTGATCGATGATTCGGTTATGCTGTCTTTTTCTTAAACTGTCTTTTTCTTAAACAAGATACTGAGTCATTTACGCGGAATTGAGGCATTTCTTTTACATTTGAAATTATCTGTTCACTAACATGTATCGGCAAAGAGGAGTGATAAACTGAAATGGAAAGAAGTACCAGTATATTCACGAAACCGTTCCGTAAGAAGTTGGTTCCATAGCTCCATTTTGGAGAACAAGAATAGACCCACTGTCCACCTAACAAGCATGTCGTAGGAGGCGACTAATTAAATAAATTTTCGTCAAAAGTTATGTGCATCTGCATGAGAGGCAAGGAGCCAATAGTCTACATACATGTAAGCCAGATCCGTGAAACTGATGTGCACCCAAAACTTAAGTTCTGGATTAAGACCAAAGCCATCGTATGGACGAATAAACAGAACTTTCCGCCGTAGTTTACATTAAGTCAACGGTAAGTAGAAAAATAAAAACACCATAAGATAAAGGGTTCCGTACACTTGAAGCTACTCACTGCTCAGAAGACAACACAAAATAAATCTGTTTAAAAAATGACACCAGAGATCATAAAGATGTTCACATTTAGGTCATAGGTCTGTTAAAAAACTATATGAATAACTCCAAGCTTTAAACTCATCTTAGCATTTGCTTGTAATTGTGATCTTTATTGTGCGGTACTTGTTCTCAATAGATTTATTGTGGTTCTATTGTGTCTTGTAGTCAGAGGACGTTTACATTATGGTGACTCTTCTTGTCTATTGAATTCTTGTACATTTAGTGGATACCAGTCAGTTGCAATATTAAGGAAGACCAGCAAAACGACTGTCAGTGCAAAGCCAGATTTACCTCTACAGCAACAATCATTTCAGCTCCCCGTGTGGGTTTCGGGGTCCCATTGTGAGGAAAACAAGAATAGACCCAATGCCTGCCCAAAAGTATGTCATAAGAGTCGACTAACTGTTAGCTGCCTTCGAAGTGGGAGTACATCTTCCTGAGAGGCAAGGAACCAACAGTCTGCATAAAAATGAATCAGACCGGTGAAACGGATGTGCATCGGGATTGGCACAGTCACTGGCAGCCAAAGCAGCTTTGCAATATACCAAGCAGCAGCAAGGGCTCTTACCGAGTTAGAGCAGGCATCAAGCAGATATTAACAAAAGAAGAAGAGGTTGAAAATAGTTTTAGTCATTGCTATTCTCTTTTTGACCTCAGTGACTCCAATTATAGCTCACATGGTTTGGTTCAGTGTATCTCCCAAGGACGGCTGTTTGCTTGCCTTTTGTTGTATTTCTTCTTTTGCTTCTTCTTCTTCTTCTTTTACTGCTGCTGCTGCTGCTGCTGCTGCTACTACTACTACTACTACTACTACTACTACTACTAATACTCAGTTAGTTCCGTATCCTTTACAGGACGTTACAGAACCAACCCTAGCAATTTTTTTGCTGTTGTTGTTTTTTTGTAGGCAGATTTACGTCCAGTAGTTTGCCACTGCTCACTGGACGGTCGGCTTCTCGATACCACTGTCGAAACCAACGCAAGGCGCAGGGCCCGCAGTTGGGATTGAACCCGGCACCCCGGCATTACAAAACGCGTTCGTAACATCTTAGCTACACACGCCGACTACTACTACTGTTATTATAAATATAATAAACAGTTCATGTATTTAT
>CAJHNH020000331.1:179713-204713 GCA_905116865.2 Candidula unifasciata | reverse complement strand
CACTCTGTTACTTACTCTGAATGGCTTTAGACGCTTCCACATCATGTGCCTAACGAAACATCAAGAAAAAAAAATTGTTTTGTAAGAGAAACTTTGACACAATATACTCTGCAATGGTTTGTAAAGCTATTACACCAAAACTATAGCTTAGCTGTCCATTGTTAGCCAATACAGTTTTGTGTCCCAGGAATGTTTCCCTCCAGTATTTGGGCACGTATGGTCATAGACGGTTTTGTTGAAGTTGTTACAAAAGAGAAGTGGGCAAATTGTAAAACATAACTGCAGCACAAAGACACGCTCAATATCGGCGTGGGAAAGTTGTTTCAAAGCGGAGGCAGCAATCCTTTTTTAAACTCAACGGACTCAAAATACTCCAGTCATGCAGCCTTATCTGTGTCAGAGTTTAAAACGTCAAAGATACCCTTAAAATGAAATTGAACTAGAGGCAGGAATATTATCAAATTACAAACCATAGCCCATTTTAAGACACAACATGAAAGACGACACAACAAAACAACATTGCCATTATTTCATTATGTTTGTTTGATTACAGAAGGTATATTTCAATACCAGGCAGAGACTCGAGAACTTGGTGACAGCTGGCGAGATTATAAAAAGAGGATAGAGGAAAAACAAAGAAATAACTACAATGATGGTTTAACCGCTTGCATAGCGCGGTACAAGAGCACGAGCCGGTCCAAGATTCTGCTGATCGTGTAGGGTGCTGATCGTGTAGGGTGCTGATCGTGTAGGGTGCTGATCGTGTAGGGTGATGATCGTGTAGGATGCGAATTATGACCACATGTGATTTTCGGCATAGCACTTGATGATGATGATGATGATGATGATATTTCAAGGCAGAAAAAGGTAGGGGGCCGAATTTTTCACAGAAAAGGGGGTGGGGTGTGGGTCAAACAAGTTTGGGAGACACTGATTTTAACGAAACATCCCTAACTTCTTCTTAAAGAAAAGACATTAGTAGACCAACCTAGAGGTGGACTCGGGACATTGGAGATCTCTTGACAATAAAAGGCGAATGGTAGGAGGTACTTAAGCTTTTCCCATAGCCACATAGGGTTGCAGGTTACACATGACTGGTATAACTATAGCTTCTTTGGAGGCTGAATGGGCAATCTGGGATCTGTTGTGTTGGTCTGCCGTCCAGGTAGATTTGTTTTTACATTTCTGCATGGTATGGTAAATCTGTAGGTATCAGCCCGCAGGGGACAATCTGATCAATCGATCCTACTTAGGGCCTGGCGAAATCTGAAGGTTTACCCCCACCTCCTTTTTTCCAGATAATTGTAAAGGGGTTGACTGAAAATCCCCTTTCAAACCTTTTTTCTGGTATTGAGGTTTTCTTTATTACTTTCTTTATACTTATTTATACATTTCTTTTATTTGAAACATGTTAGTATTTATTGTTTGTTTATCTTTTTTTAAAGCAATTACTATTATTATTATTTATTATTATTACTATTATTATTATTATTATTATTATTATTATTATTATTATTATTATACCACCTTTTCGTCTTTCCAGACAATAATGTTCTGTTGTGTTTATAAGGAGGCATGGGAATCACATCCCAACAATCAAGGCTCCTCAAAGCATAACACATGAGCAATATTATTATAATAATAGTAACCACCACAACATTACCCACCCAGTCAGACAATATACATTTGTTTTCTGGTTCCCTTGTACTAGCAAATAATCCAGAATTCTGCCGGCTGGTTGTGATAAACAAGGGTTCAGTAAAAGACCTACAACGTGTGTACGATAACAATTACTAATGCAGTGGTAATTCCCCATTCCGGTACTTAATTTATAACTTACCCCTGACGTCACGACAACGTCACGGGAGACACTCCCAATAAATTCTAGGGTGTTCAGGTTGTAGTTTCTCGCGATTTATCTACTGCCAAGTTTAGGGTGAGGGTTAGGATTAAAAGACACTAGATGAACACTCCAAAAAAAAAAACACACACACAACAGCACACTTGCACCCCTTTAAATAATGGACTATCAGGTCAGCTGTGGATTTCCCACGGGGATTTCGTGTTTGGGGTACGTTATAAATTAAGAACCCCCCATACCTTATAAAAACTGAATCAACAACATTAGCTTGCATAACAAGGACAGGAACGAGAAAGTGCAGTGCGAACTCAGTAGTTAATGAACCGCCATCAGACAGCTGGTAAAAAATTATCAAACACGAACAACGGGACGTAAGAAAATTGCTTATAAATAATCGCCGTAAACCAAAAAGTAGATAAAGTAATTATAAATGAAAGCGACTTAGCCGCGAAAACTGGTGCTGTGTTTAAAAATTACGTAATGAAAAAGGAAATGAGAAATTTTAAGGAATTATGGGTGAAAACCTACGTGTGTACTACGTATTACACCAGAAAGTAGTTCATATAGACTTTCTATATAAATAGGAATAAGCCATATACAACAAAAAAACTAACAAATAAGTTAGAAACAAAATAACAAAATTTGCAGGGAAGCCTTTTTTGTGTGATGGTGAAACGTTGCAAGCTAGTTTGGTCTGGCAACGTGGTGAGACATGATTCGATTGCAAAGACTTTGCTCCGAGGAACACTTCGGGTGAGAAGGGGAGAAAACCTGGAATGGCAACATCACGAAATGAACAGTATTCAATTTTTAAAGAGAGTTTAACGAGCGGAAGACAGAGAAAGATGGCGGCTTTTATGTGCTTCCATCTATACACCTCAACGACCCTACCGGGTCAAGGTTTATGTTATGTTAAGTTTACTTCCTTGTCTTTAGCGGTCCTACAGCTTTCACTAGCATATGTTAACATTAGAATAACTTGAGAATTTAGAGTTGTCTAGTTATGAATTTAATTTAATTAAAACAAAAATATAACATTAGAATTGAGAGTTTTCCATTTATAAGTTTTAATTAATTAATTAATTATTTAATTAATTGATTGGTGAGGTAGCTATGCCTCTTTCTTGTCGTTCTTCATTTCCAGATAAACCTAATCAATTCTGACAATTTTGTTGTATTCATTTTTAAAAGACTCCCTCATCCTGTCTTATTAGAAGGAAGCGGTAGTCATCGCTCGGTTTTTGGGTGTATGCATGCTTAAGTCTCCTCAGATGAACTCTCCAACCGATATGCCAGCACGGCTCTTAACAGTTCTAACAATTGTGTGTGTGTGGGTGTGTGTGTGTCAGACATGAATGGATGTATGTGTGGGTGTATGTATGTCTGTGTTGATATATGCATTTATTTATGTATTGTGGATATATACGGATATATGCATATATGTATGTGAGTTGAGTTGGGTCAAGAATTGAAATCAAAGCCTTCCTATGCATGCTCCGTCCACATCTTCAGCAGCCAGCACAGAGTGCCAATACTGATGGTACCGGTCACAATCTGGTTTCATGTCCGATTTGCTTGTCCCCTGAGTGTACTCAGCCGGCCAGACCTTCTGGTTAAAACCAGGTACTTCATTCTCTCCAGGCCATAAAAATCTTCTTTCTCTACTGATTCCGTTGCTTGTTTCCAAAGGGATTTGACCGCATCTGCCTTGTCATGTATCATTTTACTGCCCAGTAGTGCAGATATTATATGTATGTATGAATGTATACTTTTTATGTGTGTGTGTATATCTTTATATGTGTGTAAGATTTGCGGTGGTATCTTAAAATCCTCGAATTTAACGTACACATTTGGTATCTGTTGGCAATGTCCACATGTGCTTTCCTGTCTTCTCTCATGACAATTTACTCTGATTTTCTCGGAATTGTTCTAACATAATTTTCTTTTGACCGTTTTCGTCCCACAGACCCCCACGGAGAACCACAGAACGCCAGTATTGATCCAGACAACATTCAACAGATCTCCAGTAAAGCAGCCATCTCAACAAATCTCCAGTAAAGCGGCCATCTCGGACTGGCATTGTCAGTCTATCTACCCCAGTCAACAGGAAGAACTAGAGGGTCACATTCAGACACCATAGATGCCACCGCACAAGAGGCCTTCAAACAATCAGTGTTTCAGTTTGATACAGTGACGGTCTATTTAACATCTACCTGCGCATACCGAATGCTCGCTGATGTTGATCCTCAATATTTTTGATCAATGACAAGAACAACTGATGAATTCGACGTTAACCTAAATGTTCTATGGTCAGCTGTCGTCGCGTACAGTATATATAATAAAGTTGATAAATTCATATCTACTTCTAGTACATACAAATGTCGAAGAAGTTATAACACGTCTAGATTAAAGTAGAAACGTAGTTTTGTATAAATTTGAGCTAACTGAATTTTGAAAAAGCTCGGAGTCATTTCCTCCCCCCCCCCCCTTCCCCCCTCAAATGTTGAATTGGACGATGAACACATTTTCATACAGGCTAGAATAAATCCGCATGTAATTATTACCTGAAACTCGAGAATATGTCTTTTCGTGCTGTACTATGTAAACTGAGTTCTAAATAAGGACACAAAACACCACAAAATTACAAACTGAAAAAGTATAGACTATACAGCTATTTGCTGAAGTATGAAAACGTATTCACACTTGTGAAGTGTATATCAGGACACAAAATGAACTGTAATATAAAGAAATCCAGCCATAATATCTTCTATATAATATATGACTCAAGTGTGTTGCAGTGCACGCATAGAACATTCAGTTTAAAAAAAAAACTAACTTTTTAAAGAGTCACAAATCTGGCACATTCCTCCCTTCCAAACACTTATCTGTCAAACGGCAACTGTAATTTATCTGTGAAGCATGTTATATTATTATACTAGTATTCATAATATGTAGGACAACTCCAGTGTACACAAGCATGGGAAACATAAATAAAAAGAATACTATTTAAGTTTCGAAAGAGTCACAAATCTGGCACATTCCTCCCTTCCAAACACTTATCTGTCAAACGGCAACTGTAATTTATCTGTGAAGCATGTTATATTATTATACTAGTATTCATAATATGTAGGACAACTCCAGTGTACACAAGCATGGGAAACATAAATAAAAAGAATACTATTTAAGTTTCGAAACCACTCTACCCACAAGATTTTCTTTAATCGAAGGAGAAGAATGTATTCAAACAATCCAGATTTGTTTTACTGTCTGAAGTATACAGGAGCAATATGTGGTCGAAACATATGCTTTAGGGGAAACTTATATTATAGAATTTAATATTGTGGAGAAACTATATTACTCAAATTCAATATATTTTCTAAAAACCTCACAAATCGACCCAATGATAAAATCTGGAAGCAATCAGATGACCAAGAAAACTCTAAAGTACCCTAAACAAAGCAAAGTGTATGCTTTATTGCAGTTTTAACTGCGATGATAACTCGAAAGTCTAATGCAAAGGTTACATTCTAACCGCAAGCGACATATGATGCTTTTTGTTGGTGTTACCCATGTGAACTAGATATATAGTATGCCTTTATTCAAATAATGCTAGGACATTAAAAAAAATAATGGACGATTTCGATGCACAACGCTATATTTATATGGAAAGCCCGTCATCAAGAAAGGAGCAGAATGTTAAATTTCCTGATATGATATCAACTCAGTCCAGTCCCTTGGTGACATACCTGGATTTCTCTATACCTGACAGAGTGGTGCTAACCTACACCAACGACTCCTTCTATTTTGACTTCAATTCTTCTTTCGGTTCATGGGAAAACGATACGTCATCGTCGCCCACACCTTCAGCACCATCATGGTGGTGGTCGCACTACCCAAGTGGCTTCTCTTGGCCGCACATCATCGGTGGGGCCAGCATTATCACCGTAATTATCCTAATAATCATTTTTGGAAATTTTCTAGTCATTTGGGCCATTATCCACGACCGCACACTTAAAACGACACAGAACCTTTTTATTGCCTCGCTGGCATTCGCAGATTTCTTTTTGGGACTAATTGTCATACCGTTTTCATTGACTAATGAGCTGATCGGCTACTGGCTGTTTGGTGTTATTTGGTGCGAGCTGTATAAAGCAATCGACGTTCTGCTATGCACCGCCTCCATCATGTCTTTATGCCTGATATCTCTGGACAGATACTGGTCAATCACTAGGGCTGTCCACTACGCACGTCAGAGAACAAGAAAACGAGCGGCTGTGATGATCTTCACAGTGTGGTTTATTTCCGCCGTAGTTAGCATTCCACCATTGATCGGATGGAAGCAGCCTACACAGGAGTCTCAGTGGCCCTTGTGTAACCTTAGCAAAGATATAGGCTACGTTGTGTATTCAGCTTTGGGTTCCTTTTTCATACCTGCCTTCATTATGGTGTTTGTATATTACAAAATATATCAGGCAGCGAAGGAGCGAGCTAGAAAAACCGTAAAGGCACCAACGTGTGCTTCAGACTCCAAAGCGGATCATAAACATTCGACAGAGTCCAGCATAACGGATCACGGAGGCAACAGGGAAGATTCTCATGATATAGAAGACATGACTGCTGAACCAGATGATGGAGACGGTGAAGACAAGGTGAACGAAGGAACAGCCCTGGACACTACATGTGAAAGTGTTGCACCAACTACATCAGATGACGAAGCTAACCTTCAGGTTCGAAAGGCCAGGGAAGTCCTTGCTAGTGATACTAAAGAGGAGTATTCTCATCTTCTGTCTACTGACTCTGACTCAACAGAACCAGGGGCAAAGCCGCTGATAAGGGTAACACACGGTGGAGATGGATTCGAACCAGGGCCCACATATGACATAGATATTTCCGTACACAGACCTGTAAGCACTACGAGCTTTTCCAATGCTATGGTTCCAAATGACAATCACAACAACGGATCGCTTCGCCGGTTTAAGATCGTTGAACTTCGAGCAAACGGTAATTCTGCAGTGTCTATCAATGCCCAAATTAACACTGAGAAAACCACAGTTCTCGAATCGCTTAGAAAACATCTCTTAATAAGAACGAAAAACAGCCGTAAACGAAAACAGACTGTTGTTCGCCCTGATGTTGGTGAACCAGTTGACTTTCAGACCACACAACGACAGAAACGAAAGCTGGCCAAAGCTAGAGAGCGACGAGCCACAGTCGTTCTAGGGCTTGTCATGGCCGCATTTATATTATGCTGGCTCCCATTCTTTGCCTTGTACTTAGCGTCTGCTTTCTGCCCAGGCTGTTTTCCAGACATGGTGTTTAGCGTATTTTTCTGGATTGGTTACTGTAATTCCGCGCTAAATCCGATCATCTACACTGTTTTTAATAGAGACTTTCGTCGAGCTTTTCAAAAAATAATATTTGGCAGACGACAGGTGCGACGGTGATATTTGTTTATAAATTTGATATGAATATTTTTGTTTTGTTCATTACTGCAGATGCAAGGTTGATCCTTTAATAAAGTTATCAATTCTTTTTTTTTTTTTTTTTTTTGAAAGACTCCCAAAAAAAAAAAGAGTCTATTATCTGTGTAAAACATCTTATACATAGAGCCAGTCTTACTATATGCCTTTCAATCCTGGACAATTAATAAACAACTGGACAATTAATAAAAAATCTAATTTCTTGAGGTCTCGGAGATGTAATTTTACTGAAGAATCATTAGAACTCCCCGGAAAGCTAAAAAGAGCCACCAGGATGTTTTGAAAGAGGTGAGGGTTTGAAAACAACTTATCACAAACATCAGAAAGATACAGTCAGCATTTGTGTGTGTGTGTGTGTGTGTGTGTGTGTGTGTGTGTGTGTGCCATTTTATGAGAAGAAAGAAACTTGAACATGTTGTGACCACGGGAAAGATCTGTGGAAAGAGAGACAGAGAAAAACAACGCGATAAGATTATTGACAGGCTGTTGTCCTAGCATGGAGTGGTGTCAACACACGAAATGATACAAACAGTTGCAGATCGTGGATCGTGGAAGTATGATCGCCTACAAACTACCACAGTAACTAATGAGGATTGTTTAAAAGAAGCTGCTCAAAAAAGATCAGTGTATACAGTCATAATGGGAAAAAAACAAGCACTGTACCTTGATCATGTGATGACGGGGGAGGCTTTGGAGAATAGTGTGACGACTAGGAAGATCAACGGTAGAAGTTGGAGAGGCAGACCAAGAGAGATGATGACGGATGGACAGCGACAGTGGCACGGGGGGATATTATGGGTGGATCTGATCTAAATGACAAGGGACCGAGATCTGTGTAGATGCAAGAATATCTACGCCAGTCGACGGGTCACCTGATGGTGATGATGATAATGAGGAGGAGGAGGAGGAGGATATACTGCGAACAAGTAACTATAATTAGATATAACAGAATTCAGACAACACAAATGGGGATTTAAAAAAAAAACACTAAGAGTACCACAGACATATGTCTTCGAGACAAGATATATGTCGTATTTAAACAAGCTGGAGAAATGTTTCACTTGATAAATGGGCGAAAAATAATAATAGTAATAATAATAATGTTCCTATTGAGCCATTATGCGCTACACAAGGCGTGCAGTCTATTCTTTTTTCCCGTCTAACACTTGGCAATCCTTTCCACAAGCAAGGATGGAATCCTCTCCAGCCCTTTAGCTTGTCTCATCTACGATCGCTTTTAAAACTTCTCTTGGGCGTCCTAGTTTCCTCAATCCACTTATTTCCCATTTCAGTACCTCTTCTTATTCTTTACTCACTTTTCTCAGGCAGTGCTCAAGGTGCCAACATCTTTGCCGGAAAGTGAGAAAAACAAACCTTAGACATGCTAAATGCAATGTTACTAGCAGAAAGAAAGCAGGAGTGACAAGATTGTTTGGAGCAGGTAACGAATCATTGACCTAAAAATCCTCCGGTGTACTAAAATTATCTGTCATTCTCGATCACATTATGAGAGGTAGTCAATTCGGATATATTGTGACAACTGGGAAGATTTTTGTAAAATGATAACGAGCACTGTGGAGACCAATTGTTGCCCTCAGAGCATGATCTCTCTCCCTTTCTATTTCTCTCTCCCCTCTCTCTTTCTCTCTCTCCCTCTCTCTCTCTCTTTCTCTCTCTTTCTCTCTCTCTTTCTCTCTCTCTCTCTCTCTCTCTCTCTCTCTCTCTCTCTCTAATGGACTTTTTTGTTAACTATAATGAAACTAACAAAAGTACTGTCATAAACCAGCGTGCCGTTTATCCTCTCTGGGCTGCTACCTACCAAGTTTGACACCCTAACATAAGAAGATCCCAATCCCGGTGGCAGACAACATGACCTGAAGGTGTGACACCGCAAGACTAACAAAAGGTCTCTGTGCTGGTGACAGACCAACAGGACCTGAAGGTGTGACACCACAAGACTAACAAAAGGTCTCTGTGCTGGTGACAGACCAACAGGACCTGAAGGTGTGACACCACAAGACTAACAAAAAGTCTCTGTGCTGGTGACAGACCAACAGGACCTGAAGGTGTGACACCACAAGACTAACAAAAGGTCTCTGTGCTGGTGTCAGAACAACAGGGCAGTCCCAGATACCCCGTTCAACCTCCAAGGAGGTATAATTACCCTGCCTGTAGCCAGCCTCGTGTTGCCTGCAGTCCTGTGCGGATAATAATCTCAGTATACATATGAGAAACACATAAACGATGAAACCTCACAAATACAAACACAAATCTCACTCGCAAGTAAACGAAAACTATATTTAAACATCTTCAAGAGGTGTAGAAACCTCGAAGACATACCGGAGCCATTATAGCCAAATGGATGCATAGGCAGCATCCGGTCTCGAAACCTGTTGCATTCTGGCCATGCTAGATGTCATGGTGGTCTGAAGAGACAGCGATAGCGGGTGCAGTTTCTGGGAAACGAGACGGACCCAGCAAACGCGAAGGTGAATACAGGACACTGAAGATTCATTTGCTAAGAAAGCACATAGGACAGGAACGTTGGCTAGATATAGAGAGACTTTCAGGCGAGAACAACATTCTGTAAGGGACCTGCTGGTTGACGACAATAATGATGATAATGATGGTAGCGTAGTGGCTAGACGTTCGCCGGCCAGTCCTGAAGGTCTTGGCTTTAGGTGTTGTGACCTTGACTTCCATGTCATCACCATCATATTTCCGTGCTGGTAGGCGGAGGCTGCCATGTTTCGCCATCTCACGTTACCACCAGAATCACAGATCAGTTCAATGTTTTTTTCCTCGCTCCATCCATCTGGTCACGCCATCTAAGTCAACCCAGTCTAAAAAGGTCATTAGGAAAAATATAATCAAAATGAGAAGTTGAAATACTCTGCTTGGCAGTACCACAGTCACGAGCGACAAAATGAACGTTTAGGCTAGAAACCTTTCATCAGCCTATGACGCAATTGGACAATGAAACAGCTAAAAACGAGAATACATAATATCACATAGCTTTATGTTGATGGCCTAGAGCAGTGGTCTTCAACTTAGTGAACATAAGGAAGTTTCACAATTGAGCGAATCTGTACTTGTTATAACCCAGATTTTTAGTTTTAATAGCCTTGGCAGCTCGACATGGAGAGTGAACTCCCACGTGCCTTGTCCAACACCAGTATGTAAAAAAGCAGACAGGGTCACGACAAAACAGTAACACAATTATATCTGGACACTAAATTAACAGTTGTTAGTGATTGTTTCTTTCCTTATTTGACACTTTGTTTTCTGTAGAAATTTTTCTCCAAATTCTTGAAGGCAGTGCTTTAGATTTTTCTTTTTGACCCTTTCTTTTTAATCACATTTTGTTATTCTGTCTTGAGGGGGGGGGGGGGGGGGGAATCTCTTGCCATCTATTTAAAGGGGTCTCTTCTCGTAAAACTTGCTGGAGGCAACTGGTCTAGAGAATGCGTGGCAGGTAATCTAGACATGGTAGGAACAATAGAGACCACGTAATGTCCTTTAAAGTTCTTCCTCTTCTTTGCGTATACCGGCTGTAAACTCCAGCGGAAGGTTCTGGACTTTAGTCTTTTGCTCTAGAACCTGAGTGTTGCGTGCACATCTGTTTTACAGATCTTATTTTTTTATGCAAATTGTTGGTTTCTTGAATCTCAGGCAGATGCGCTTCGACTTCAAAGGAAGTTCTCAGTCAGTCGACTCTTACGACATGCTAGCTGGGGAGGCAGTGGGTCTATTCTTGTTTTTCCTACAATGGGGCCCTGGAACCCATACAGGCAATCATGGGAAGTAAAGGTAGGCAGCCGACATCACCCTTAGAGTGTCAATCATATTCCCGATGCGCTACTTGCGGAAAAAGCCCCCCTTCCCCTTTTCCTTGAGTGGTAAACATCGGGCAAACAGCCTTTACTTCCCATGAATTTACCTACAACCTATATTGGGATGCGGCGACTTAGGAGCCAATGTCATTTGCAAATAATCTTATTCGATGCAGATTCGAACTCACGACTTTCGACCCACAAGTCTAGCCGCAACACTACCGCGAATTGCCTTTACTTTTTACCCAAGAAAAAAAAAGCACATTAGTCATGAGTTCGATCTGCAAACGTCGAGGCAACATTTACTTCTGACCAGCCGACTCTGGGATCATGCCAGTCTCATTAAATGCGTAGCAGAGACTTTCCCCCTGATTTGGTAAGGACGCCTGGCGATTTACTGATTATATTACCTCGTGGGAGCTGTTCGTCGAGAAAGATATGAGCCTACCAGTTATCTTCAGCGGCCAATCTTTTTTCAGATCTCTAATTCCGTCATGGAAAATATTAGCCAAACTTCTTCCTAGACAAATCTTTTTATGAAGACTAGTCGCAGTAATGTTCAATTTTTAATTTGTTGTTTCTGTTGTTGTTAGTGTTGCAGTTGTCGTTGTTGCGGCTGCTGCTGCTGTTGCTATTGTTGTTGTTGTCGTTGTTGTTAGGGGTGGTGTCTGTTACTCTGTGGCTTATATATTAAGTGCACTCTATTCACAATTCTCGACTTGCCTATTCTCTCTTTCCGCTTCATGCGGTTTAGAAAAAGAACAGTAATTCTAGCATCAGTCATACTCTGAAATAGATCGAGGCCGAAGCATGCAACATTTCCAAAAACGTTCAAGCACATACCCAATGCAGTCAAACTCCGTTGCGGAAAAGACACATATAATAATAATAATAATAATAATTATTATTATTATTATTATTATTATTATTATTATCGTTATTATTACTATTATTATCATTATTATCGTTATTATTATTATTATTATTATTATTGTTATTATTACCATCTAAATTGCATACAGACATCAGGTCAACAGGTTTGCATACTTCGAGAGAATGCAAAGGGACAATATGCCATAAAAAAGAAAAGGACGTAGGGTATAATGTAGACCATGCCTAGCGAAGTGATCAAGCCTGGCACTCTGAAGGTCGTGGGTTCGTTTGATGGCTGCGCCCTTCAGTTCACGACTGCAATTATTACTGATATCCTAGGGGATCGTCACCGGAGCTATGGAGTTCGTGCTCTGTGCGGTTCTGTCGAAAGTCGGTTAGCTGTTATACGGAGAGAGACTGAGTCGTATAGGATAAAACCTTGTGCAATGAAGTCTATCCTCTCGACTTTAACCTTTTACCTCGCAAACAATGAACAAGATGAAACATTAACATCAGAGAAACTCTACAAGTGCATGATTTATCTAAGGTCGAGGCAGCTAGAAGACACAGAAGCAGAACATCATGTATCCCTCGACTCCTGAAGCGGTTAAAAAAAATGAAGATGAAGAAGAAGATTTTCATCTAACTGGCACCATTCCGTCTTTCTAGATCTTCATCTTCTCCTTCGCGTTCACCAGCTGTAAACTCTGGCGGAAAGTTCTGGTTGTTCGTCCCCTTTTGAACTTGTTCCATAACCTGAGTATTGCCATCTTTCTAGATGAAACTGTTATATGGTGCTGCAAGAGGCAAGGAAATGTCAGCCCATTCTGATGGTGAGTATGACTATCAAGACCTGCTGTCGTTGAGAAAAGTCTTCCACGGTTAGAGCTTGGGATTTCGGGATCATTCTGGCAGCTGCGTGCATTCAATGTGCTTCTCCTGCGGCCCTCAGTTTTTAACCTTTTTGCAATCATTTTCTCCTTTTCTTCCTGTTCCATTCCTAATTTTCCTTCTCTGTACAACACGGTCTGTGGCATTCTGTTTTCATGTACATGTCTCAGCCTGTCTCAATCATGTCTCGCTCCCACACATCTTTGCATCGTAGAAAAAGTTAATCACGACATAATCTACTCATATATCATCATCATCATCATCATCAGCAATTGTTATTATTATTATTATTAATATTATTATTATTATTATTATTATTATTATTATTATTGTAAGTCTGGAAAGCTGACAGACAGTTCATAATTTTCTGTTGTGGTTTATATGTATATAGCTGTACCCGGCCACGCGTTGCTGTGGCATAGTTTGGTTAAATGGAAATGAAGGAAAACAGAAATCGCACGTGTCTAATACAATCATAGTCTGCTCAGATATAGAGATAGTCTTTTATCCCCACCACCCCCCCCCCCACAACTAAATCCACCTACTACCCTCTCCCTCATCCAACGTTTTTGGAAAAGAAAGACAATGGAAATCGCACCTGTCTAATATAGTTAATATCGCAATCATTCTCTGCACATTTATATAGAGATAGTCTGGTTTTCGAACTTTAGAACACGCACCATATAATTGTGTCTCTATATTAGTGGTCGTTTAAATGGTGCTATTAGCACAGTAACAAAAGTGGTTATTTGGTTATCACATGCTAAAGCTGTTTGTATTTTTATAGGAGACGTACGTAAAGCTACTACTATACTTGTAAATAACAAAGTAAGTCGTACAAAAATTATAACAGTGAAGGTAGCGTTAGTAAAATATAAACAGTTTAAGTAAGTAATGAGAACTTAAAATTCGTGTGTAAAGCTCTTCAAGTTATCTTAAATTTCAGTCATTACCCTCTCCCCTCCCCTCTTCCACCGAATACTGCTCTCTCCTTCTTCGAAGGATTGAAAGATCATCACCTAGCGATATTCTTTTTGTTGTAACTGACATTGACATCCCTGTCCATCCGGACTAAATTGGGAGCAGGAATTGTAATAGGTAGTGAATGGGGCTAATGTAATATTTACCGCATCATCCTTCAAGTACCAGTAGAACTACTACCGCGACCATCACCACAGTAGCTAAAATAATGTCACTGCTATCTGTTTTACCATCGGAGTAGACAGGGAGTCGTGAGCCAGAAGATTTGGCGCCGCATGGCTAGTGCTGTCGCCACGGACTGGTCAGGTAAGGATGTATGATTTCGCTCCCCGACAGAAGAATGCCATAATCTTACCGGCGGTTTTCACATGAGAGCACTACGGTGTAACCGCCCAACCACAACTACTACTGCTGCTGCTAGTTTGAGTGGGTAAAGCAGTTACTGTGACTTAAAGCTCTTTCAGTAAACAGTTTGCCCCCACCCCCCCCCCCACCCCCAAATTCACCGACTACTTTTTCCCTCATCGAGGTAGTTGAGAGGGGAAAAAACCAATTGAAATGCAATTAAAACAGGAAAAATACACCAGAATTAGGAAATGAACGCTATGGTAAACAGCACAGCTTAATAATCCAACGCAGATGAAATAATTAAATCTAAATGAAAATTAATGGAAAGCTATGAAATTTCAGCGTAACCATGCAATCGAAAAGTTTAAAATGAAATCATAAGTATGTGAAATGGTCAAATTTAATTATCAGCTGGTTTACCCACAAACCTGTCCTTGTTTTTTTTTTTTTTTTTTTTTTTTTTTTTTTTTTTTTTAATATATATCATTAAGGGCCATATGGCAAGTGCTTTCGCCACGACAGTGCAGGTGAGGATTTTATTTTAGCCCTAAGTAAAAAAAAAAACTACTGCGGATTCGAACCCTGGTCTCCCTCTCAAGAGCCGAGTGTTTTAACCATTCGACCAAGCAACCACTCGATCGGAATAACGAAAAGAGAACATAACTATTTTAGATGTGTGTCCCTACTGCAGTGTCCCTATTATAACACAACTCAAAACAGCACGCAATTGTTTTCTCATAGACAGATATTCCAAATATATTAATGAAACGGCACAACAAAAGAAATCGCTCGTGTCTAACACGGTTAATGTCGCAGTCATTGTCTGCGCAGACGTCGAGATTGTCCCTGATGCCCCCCCCCTCTTTATATATATATATATATATATATATATATATATATATATATATATATATATATATATATATATATATATATATATATATATATATATATATTATTAGTGTTTTGATCTGTAATTTTTCCTTTACCGAATTCTGTTTGGCAAAACACACACCTAAAAGTAAAAGTAAAAGTTTCCAAGTTCAACTTCGTTGCTTCTTCTTGTTCTTCACTTCTTTCAATTACTGCATCCAAGTGTATGAGCAGATGTGTGCTCTTCTCAGTTCCTTGTATACGCTGGTCATCATTTCCTTAAGGTTGGTTTTAATTCAGTCGTTCCATAGTCTGTGTGGTCTTTCCCTTTGTCTGGGTCCATTATAATTTTTCATTGAGGCTTCCTGTGGCACTTGGTATTAAGGGATTCTTATCAGACGGCAAAACCATCTTATCTGTTGCTCTTTAATTAACTGTATGACTGGTTTTAGTTCTAGTCTTCCTCCAGTGTGTTTATTTGGATTCTATATCTTCTTGTTGCTCCGGTAGCTCTTTTGAGACATCTTATCTCTGGTGGTATAATTTTGCCCTCCTTACTTTTAGTAAGGGTCCGTATTTGACACCGATAGCCAAAAAAAAAAATGATAGCATTAAATTTCAGCAGAAGGCTTGGTACCAACAAGGAGGGGCAGGGGCCGACCAACACGAGGCTGTAGAGCTAGCGAGAGAGCGATTTTTTTTAATGCAGACAGTGATGAGGACTGCAAAGGGCCTGCAACATGATAATGAGCATAAATTTGCTCAAGAACAATTCCCCTTAGATTTGTCTTGCTATAAAATGTATACTTCTGTGTGTAAAAAGTGGCATCGTCAGCAACAAAGTCGCCCATTGGCTGGCTGGTAGACGACTTCGTCGTCGGCCAGGCCAGTATTTGGATCTGTCTCTTTTTATGACATCAACTCTGCAAGAATCTTTTATGGGTCTACTTGGTGACGAGCAGTGCTAAGCCATTTTATAAGGCGCGCATAAATCTAGTCACAATTATAACCAAAGCTCTCCCTTCAAGAATGCTGGTTGCACTTGACGATTTCTATTTTGCAAACTAAGGTAGGGTATCGAAAGTGGTGTTAGTTGTCTCTGTGCCTCGCTTGCCTTAGCATATTGTGTATTGATTTATATATCAATTCTTCCTTCTTCTGATGAGAAAATTGACACCAGAAATTTAAATTCTCTTGTTTGTTTTATCTGTGTCATTTAATTTTATTGACCTGGTTTCTGGTTGTCTACCTATCGCCATTGTCACTGTCTTTTCTAAGCTTATTTTCATATTAGTTGTTTGCACTTGGTATTAAATTGGTTTTGATCGATATGGACAATCTCCGCTTTTGTGCTATTAATACTTTGTCGTCTGCAAATAGCAATTTTGAAATAGCGTCATCTTCCAGACCTTCTACTTAGTTGCGCCGTGTTTTATCCCCTGTTGCTAGGTATCTCTCCGCATAACAGTGACGATCACTAAAATTCTCATGAACCGGCAGACGCAGTCTGTGACACGAACCCACGATCTTCAAAAAGTCAAGCAAATGTCATGGCCACTTTTCCGAGGAAGACCTATAAGTAATTTCCCATCGCCGTCCCAATCCGTCTTCAAAAAGAAATGAATAGCGATTGGGTCACATATAAAAACTAACAGTTTTTCCGCTCTAATTCTACTATTTAACAAAGGATCTTGCTAGAGTATCTTTTAGACGCTACATATCCACTCCTGGTCTAAAGCAACAACGACTGCAATGCATTGTCCCTTTTTCACTTGTATTACAGGCTTGTCTAGATATGTGAGTGTCTGGACACATTAAATCCTCCCTGATTCTAATTTTAATTGTAGGATGTTGAAAAGAGGGGCTGCGTCTGTCTGAATGTCGGGTCTGTTTATTGTTTGAAGGTTACGAGGGGAGAGAAATCAGGGGGCTACCGGGTACTGAGTAAATTGATCTGCATATTTCTGAACTGTATTGTCTCCCTTGACAATTTATTGTTATTGTCTTGATATTTGAACGTTGTTAACGTTTTTGCCCTGCCAGTGAAAACGATGAAGAATGTTATATTATGTTATCATAGTAGATGTCAATGCACTGTGGGCATTTCTATGGTGCTCAGTCCTCCGATGCAGTAGCCACCCCAAGGTACCTCTAGTAATTGTTCCCAAGAGAAGTTAGATATGATCAGGGCTGACTAAGTTGGTATTTTGATACAGTTTTGATTCTATTTGACCCTTGTTAAGCAAAACTATAGTTTTAGTACGACGTCCGATGTTTTGGTACGTTTTAGAAATCGTATATTCATATTTTAATATTGTACGTTGGATCAACTTAGTGTAAGCGAACGAAGACCGACGTCAGTTATGCCATAGGTCACGAAATTTTCCAGCCTTGTTAAAATTATTTTCAACATGTAAAGATCAACCGCCTAATGCTGAAAAATACAAGAACAATTTTTGCTGACAATTTCAGAAAAATGTAGAGATAAAAATCCCCTTCCATTAAAATCAACACTGTGCTTAGTATTTTGGCATTATCTCATTCCACTGCAGCTAAAGAAAGAGTTGTCGGTCTCTACTTAACAAAATTAAGATGAAAACATCTTTCTTCTGTGAAGACTTCAACAATAAATGCACTGATGAGATTACAATTATTACTCAAGGGTATTTTAACTGCACCAACTGGAAGCAGTAACAATAGTTTTGTAATAAATAGAGCGGGGGAGAGGGAACGTACCGCATTGATGTAATGGACAAACAAATTTCAATTCTAATTTTTAAAAAGCTGTAAATCCAGATGTTTGTGTCTGTGCGCGCTCACTGTGGGCGTGTGTATTTATTGTTTAAAACGTGTTAAGGAGTTTCTAAAGTAAAAAATATGGGTACTTTTTGGTGCGTTTTGGTACATTTTCAACAAACAACAATGAAAAGGGTACCATTCTCAAAAAGATTTCGGCAGAACTGGTTATAATTTCTCCTGTCTCATTATCCGTCTTTGATATTTCAGACTGATGAGTGTATATCTTACGCCTTCGAATAACTATCATATATATATATATATAGCTAATATATATATATATATATATATATATATATATATATATATGATATATACTATATATATAGTATATATATATATTCAAAGCTAAGACAGATTTAGTGATGGAGTTGATCATTCTTTATATTCCATATAAGAGAGCAGTATATTATAGTATTTCGAAGGCGTAAAAAATACACTCATCATACTGAAGTATCAAAGACGGAAATGAGACAGGAAAAATTAAAACCAGGGCTGCCGAAATCTGTTTGAGATAATAATATTCTGGGCTTAAGAGACAGTAAGTCTTTTGCCCTGCCCTGCCCTACCCCTTTTTAAACCCTTTTCTATGAACTAGAATCTTATTTTATCATCATTTTCCGTCTAGTTTTCTTCTGATGTATATTTTTTAAAGAAACACTGATCTTCCGTCAACAAAGCAGAACCATCAATGTTTTGGCATTTCCTGCGTGTTCTCTTTGTATCGTCTGTATGTCTTTATCATCTTCTTTCTTTTGTCTATATTTTGTTTTTCTTTAGGAGTTGCAGTTAACAAGAGGATAGGTATTTTTAGGAGTATTATCTCCTTAATGACTACAGAACCGTAGTTTTAATCATATTTAGAATCTTTGTTCTACTCCCCGGCTATTCAACGCGTGGCCCCCAAGGCCTAGTTAGTGGTCGGCGTATTATTGCCTGTGGTGCTGTTTTGATGTGCTTTCTGTGATGTTCCACATCCCTTTTCCTTTTGCTCTTTCTCTTCCTTTTCTTCATCTTCTCCTTCTTCGTCCTCCTTCTTTTCTTCTTCTTCTTCTTCTGCTTCTCTTCTTTCTTCTTCTTCTTCTTCTTCTTCTTCTTCTTCTTCTTCTTCTTCTTCTTCTTCTTCTTCTTCTTTCTTCTTCTTCTTCTTCTTCTTCTTCTTCTTCTTCTTTCTTCTTCTTCTTCTTTTTTCTTCTTCTTCTTCTTCTTCTTCTTCTTCTTCTTCTTCTTCTTCTTCTTTCTTCTTCTTCTTCTTTCTTCTTCTTCATTCTTCTTCTTCTTCTTCTTCTTTCTTATTCTTCTGCTTCTTCTTCTTCTTCTGTATCTTCTTCTACTTCTTTTTCTTTTGCTACTCATAATATTACTCCTATATCCTATTATTATTATTATTATTATTATTATTATTATTATTATTATTATTATTTTTATTATTATTATTATTACTTTATTAGTTTGATGCTGCTGCATTTACTGCAGGTGAATATTGGTAGAATTCCAGTAAGTTTTTTGGTATAGTCTTAAACATCTGCTGTAGTTTGTTGACTCAGATATACTGTTATCTGTGCCCGGCTCGCCAGCGTAGTTGGTTAAACCTGACTTCGCGGCGACCGGATGACGAACTCCTTGTGGTCCGGGGGTATGCAGAAAAGCAATATTTCTCCCAGATTCACGGTATCTATCATGGAATCAAGGCCGAAGGGTTGCGATATCCATAGTACCGAGCCAAAGGGTTCAAAAGTCATGGTTTCTGGATATTTAAAAAAAAAATCCGTTATCAGCCACTGTACTAATCGTTACAGTTGTTTGCTTAAATCTTTTGGGCGGGAGGCTGTTGATCTTGTTGTTGTTGTTCTGAACATTTGAAAGAACTCAATAATTTTTTTCTATGGTAATTTTACTCTCTTGTGAACTTTAGTTTTTCATTTTGAATTAATTATCAATATTTTATCAAACTTGTTTTATTTTTCCAAAATGTTTCCACCTTGCTACTGCTGTAAACAATATTCTAGACTTGTGTGGTGAACAAATGGTGGAACGTTTGCAAACTGGCCAGCCTGGTGTGGCCACTCTTTGATGTATAGATTCCACATCGAGGATTGTGGGACGTAATTGGATGTGCGAATGATTCAAGTGTGGGGTAGTATTGGGTGTCTGACAGCCCGCTTCATTGATCAGCATATTTGCTGGCTGTCTGTTTCTGAATTTGTTCGTTAGTTCATTGATTCCATTGATTACTTACAGGAAGAAGTGTTTCCTTTCTCATCTGTTACATAGACAAATAGTCTTTCAGATTTTTTAGAAGATACTTCTGTCTTGTTTGACGTTTAAGGTATATACTAGTCCATGGAGGAAGGGGGGTGGGAGTATTTCCTTCCTTAGTTGCTCTTAATTTTTAAAGATTCCATAGAAAATTTCTAACAATGCTCATTATCCGTATTGATAAGACGGAGCTGAGATCAGATCGATATTGGTTATCGAAAGTATTGGCTTAGGAAGTGGCTGTGTGGGTGGGGGAGGGTAAACCAAAAAGAAAGGTGAAAATGCGTATTTTAAAATTATGTGTTTGTTTGTGTGTGGGGGGGGGGGGTGAGTGGTGGGGGGGGGGGGGGGTTCACGGGAGGTAATAGGAGACTGTACTCACGGAGTACTATCTGATCTTGCGTCGAGGAGGAGAGTCTCGACTTGGATGCTGCAGACACCTCATTCACTCATGTCCCCACATTGTCACAGTCTACCTCACAGTGTAACGTCCAGTGTTACTTTAATTGTTAAAAACCCTAGCACAACATTACCTCTAGTAGTAATAGCATAATAATTCTAAAAAAATTACTACACAAAGATTCACAGCTACACCCACACAAAAATTGACTTTATACAATTTACCACAGCCTAACTCTTTGACAAGTAGCTACCCTTTGTCCCAACGCTTAACAGATGTGATACTATTGGGTTCAAAACAGGATAAGTGCGCTGAATGTTTTTTTTAGAGAGCTGCTTACTGCCTTAATGGCAATAGCGCGTTGGCAGCTTCATGAAAAAAATTGTACTCGTACCTGACAGTATATATGCCCGATTGGCCAACGACGTGGAGAAAGGTCTTTAACTTTTTTGTTTACTTCTATATGTTAACATAATACTTGTATTGTATTAACTCTTACACAGTTACATCTATATATGCGTGTGTGTGTGTGCGTAAGTGAGTTTTTTTTTTTTAATGTAAATATTTTAATTTACACTCTAACATCAATATGCATACATCTACCGCATCTACACATTTTAACAAAATGTGTATCTTTCCTACAAACTTTAATATTTGTGCATTTTAAAGACATTGTGTGGACACACATTTAAATATAAATACATCAAGAAATAGACCCTACCACTTGTCTTGTTCCCTGAAAGAGAAAATAAGAACTTTGAGATATCGAGAAATCTTGTCATGGGGCGACACTATGTTGACACGGGAGCTTGCAGATTTTTCGATCATCGCAGATGGTGACAGACCGCGTTTGCATTCTCAGTCCACAGAGCTCACCCTTCGATCCTGATTCAGACGAGATCTGATAAGGTCGCAATTTACTACGAGAAAAGGTAGGCAAATACCCTCAATGATACTGATTTAAATGGAGTTTGCCTGTTTGAACCGTCTTTCTGTTGGTTGGAAGTCTCGAGAATAGCCGAGTCTGTGGAACATTCCTACTGCATGTTGATTTAGCATGATTATTGACCGAGCTAAATAGTAGGCTTGCTAAATTCAAGCCACACGTTTGAGGAAACCTGTAATAAATAAGGTCCTTCTTTTAGTTTGCCCACTGGCGACGTCGATAACGGGTCTTCGTACTTTTGGGTTCTACTGGTTCCCATTATATCGCTTTCCCTAGGTTAAATAATTGAATAGGGTTTTGTGGATAAGAAAAGCGATGTTATATTAAACTCGGTCAGCCGGTTATGTAACTTAATGTAGCACTATGCGGTTCTGAAAGACGGGCTATTCAAACATATTGAGCAAACTGCTTACAGACATGTGAGTAAGGTTCTTGCTGTAGCACTATGCGGTTCTGAAAGACGGGCTATTGAAACATATTGAGCAAACTGCTGACAGACATGTGAGTAAAGTTCTTGCTGTAGCACTGTGCAGTTCTGAATAATGAGATAGACTGGCTGGTTCTGCACAATGTAGTGACGAACTGATGCAAGACACGCTAGATCTTGTAAGGGCCCTTTGGGGCTAGTCAACTGTGGGGATGGTGGCGGGGGCAGACAGATGGATCATCATGGTCTGAGGAGAACAGTGCTACGTGGAATGACCCGTGGATCTGGTCGACAATCCACAATTCAGGGAAAGGTGAGTCAGATAACAATCAGACTGTAAATGGTGCCATCGGAATTAGAAGATGGGGACAGAGCGTTTACGGGAATGGGCCCAATGTTGTGATTTCAATTATTAATTAAACGTTAGACATAAATTTTTTGAAAAAGATGGAAATTGAAATTGACAGTTAACTGCGAACACCACATGTTTTCCGAGGAAAGTGTGAGATCATAGCCGCGCTGTGATATGATACAGACAGACAATCGCATCCGGGACCGTAAAGGGGCTGCAAAAGCAGCGAAATCAAAACACAGTTTGAACATTTAAGGGGTGGCATTTTAAAAGCTTACATCTTACTGAGAAAATCTACCGCACGGTCCTGTGTGAGATCCACGTGAAACTGGCCGCTAGTGAAAAATTCAGTGGTTGTTTGTTTTAGCAATTCTTACACAATGAAATAAGACGGACGTACAGTCTTCTGGTGTGACAGTTCATAGAAAGTGTTTTGTTATCTTGGAGTGCACGGACTTACCAGCTGATTTTGGTGCATCTGAATTTGAATTCTGTCACCGATGGATGACTGGAGGGAGCAGACAAAAATGGAGGAGCTGGATCAGTCATCATGTTGCAAGATGGGACCAGGGTAGAAACGTCAAGCGCCTCCGGAAGACTCTCAACAAACTTCAGAGCAGACCAGCAAAGAATTATTGATTCAGCCAAAGTGCTGGAGGAAAGAAAAATTAGAAACAGCAAAATTGTTTTCTTTTGTGACTTTATGTCAGTCCTCCAGGCGACTCATAGGGATCCACGAGACAACATGGAAAGAGAACTTACCCGTCAGCTCAACAGACTCACAAAAAGCAATCAAATCGTTCTCCGGTGGATCCCGGCTCACTGCGGCATACCAGGAAATGAGTTAGCAGACAGACTTGCAACAAATGGAACAAAGAAGAAACAACATGCCTACTCATTGTCATTACCAGAAATCAGAACACTTATCAAAAGAAAATACAAGGCATTATGGAGAGAACAAACTAACAGTAAACATCCACAAGACCCCATCAGCATACTCAACAGAAAGCAACGTACAACAATTTTCCGTTTACGGCTCAACTACCACATGCATAAAATAAAGATTGTACAGTCCCCCCCAGTGTGCCTGTCAAACAGGACCCCAAACACCTCAGCACATTCTGCAGACCTGCCCACTCTACCTGCAACTTTGAAAACACACCTGGCCGTAAGATCAAAGTATGCAGAGCAAGCTATGGGGAACCATGCAAGACCTGCAGCTGACATGCGAGTTCATAGAGGCAACCCACCTGATGGTCTGATCTGAGCATACGAAACCGAACGCAAAAAAAGAAGAAGAAAGAAGAAGAATGCTGTCATTGTAGAGAAAACAAATGGCTGTCAAGTTTGTGTTCTCATCACTCTGCTTTATGGCAGTGAAACTTGGTCACCTTATTCGAGCCAGGAGAAACGGCTAAATAGCTTTCACATGCCTAAGAAAAATACTTGACATTAAGTGCTAAGACAGAATCACAAACAATGAAGTACTGGAAAGAGCAGATATTACAAGTTTTCTCAATGTTCAAGCTACGAAGGCTCATGTGGCTGGGTCACACCTTGAGAAAGAAGGACGTCAGGGATCCACAAGACATTCTCTATGGTGAATTACAGACGAGTAGAAGATATCAGGGCCAACCTCTACTACAATATAAAGATGTTTGCAAGCGGGACATGAATGATAATGTAATTAAAGTTGACTCGTGGGAACAAAATGCAATTAGTCGTGTTGCGTGGAGTAGATCAGAAAGAAAATGGGAATTAAGAAAGAAATGATTGCGAAGAGGATGAGAGCTAAACGTGTGAGAAGAAACGCACTAAACACAAATTATGGCAACGACGGTCCTGGAATCCGATGCTAGAATTGTGGAAAAATTCTCTTAAGGCGAATGGATCTTGCTAGTCACATTCGCAGTTGCCATGGTCTGTGAGTTCCGTCCCTCCTCAAAGAACGATACAACACTATCGTCTGGAAAGACGGAAAGGTGCCAGTAAACAGAAACCAGCACAGTGTAGATATTTGGCCCGTGTGTTATAGGGTCGGAACTGTGCATCTATGAGTCATGCTGGTTGACGTGGACAAGTGTCGCCAGAAGACACACGAAGACAGTCGTGGCAACTGAGGTCGATCAATGTGAGGTCGGGAAGGGGAGGTATCGAGGATACCTCAGGTTTTGGTGACTGTGCAGCAGATTAGAGTCTGGATTTTCTTCATCGGGTTTGCATCAGCCTAATGGTCCTAGGGTGACAAGATCTCTTTGATAGAGAATAGTCGGACGACGGTCACTGCACATCACGAACGGTATACCTGTGCAGGCTTGCAGTAATAGCAGCCATTCTGACCTACAGTGCAGGAATGTATTTGCGTCTGTGTTCTGGGGACTGTCAGTGTCAATGTACTCGACAGAAAACAGCACACTGTCGCGGTTATTCATTGATCACAAATTCATCGTCCCAGTGTGTTCGCCCATAAATAAACAACACTGACTTCACTATTAGAGCATACTTGAAATTGTATATCACACAGTTCTTAGGCAGTGTAGTGGTTACGGTGCAACTTTTTACTTGTTCCTGGCGTGTTGTGGTGCTCTTGTTATCGTTCGACGTTTTGCTCTCATGTAGGAACCCAGCGGTCGTTCTCTTCTTCTGTTAGAGCTGTTGTGCGTGTATGCAACGTATGCTA
>CAJHNH020000331.1:165000-179102 GCA_905116865.2 Candidula unifasciata | reverse complement strand
AGAAGAAGAAGAAGAAGAAGAAGAAGAAGAAGAAGAAGAAGAAAGAGGAGGAGCGATTGGAGAAGGAGGGTATGGAAGAAAATAGGGAAGATAAGGAGGAGGAGCAGAAATAAAAATCATTGTGACATTGTGAACGATAACTGGCAAAGAAGGAGGCATGGTAGAAGTGGTGATAATGAGCATCATAGTTACGATGATAATGATGATGACGGCAACGACAAGGATGTTGATTGAAGTAAAAAAAGAGGGGGGGGGGGTGGGGTGCAGCAGCACAAACCGGAATTATACAGATATAAACAAATTCGCAGAAACTGGAAATGAGAGTAATTTGAGGGAAACGAAATTCTCTTTAAAAAAATGTGAAAAGAATATTCTTGCATGAAATAGTTGTTCCGTCACTTTGCACCCAACTGCCTTACAAAAGCTCCCTCAAGGGGCATAATTTATTACCAATGTAGGGGAGCTAACTCGCCACTTCATCTATGAAAGATAAAAATTTAATCGATGTGTACAGCACATTGCAAGAAACGAAACAAATTGCCTGCTCTTGTCCACTTCATACTCCATTTCAGTTTTTCAATCATTCTCTCTTAAGCAGACACCAATCGAAGACAAAATGTCTGCTTCAATGCGGTCATTATGCGCAGTGCTCTTATGAGTTACGGAAATTCTTTTTATCTGAGAATGAATGGAATCAGATTTGAGTTATACATCGTCGAAAGTTAGCTTACTAATGCTCGCGATGAAATTCAAAGAAGTGTATTGTAAAGACGCCTTTCAACAGACATCGATCGCTAACAAACGGATGGTAAAAGGTTTTTTTTACAAAGTGCGAAATCAGTCCACAGTTCTTTGTTTTTGTCCGTACTCTGCTTTGTGCCACTAGGCGTCGCATGTAAACATATGACAGGTATCCGAGCTAGGGCACGCTCGGTATGCTGTTGAGTCTCAAATGTATCAATGATTCAATCAATCATATTGTTGTTTCTATTGTCATGCTGTACGTTCTCGTTGCTAGCGTCGTTGGATTGATTCTCTCTAAGTATCCAAACCACTTCAGTCTGTGTTTTTCATTAGTTATATTTATTGTTCCAGCAATTTTTGTAATTTCTTCGTTTCTCACATGCTCTCTTCTAGATTTGTTCACGGACTTTCTGAGATAGTTATTCCAGTAAATCGTAGTCTTCTGTTTCATCAGTTCCTATTTCATTATTTCTAAAATAACTGCGCGTTGTAGGTAACAGGGATGTCTACTTCAAGAAAGCGTTGGAAATGCTTAACCCCCCATCCCACCCCCGTACATATTGTTTTAGTGAACTGTGGAGGAAGGCCTTGGTCAAGGAGCCGAATCTTTAAATGCCTCAAAAAATGATAATAATAATAATAATAATAATAATAATAATAGGTTGGATGGTAAGTAAATATTATATATATATATATATATATATATATATATATATATATATATATATATATATATATATATATATTTCAAATTGTGTATGTATTAAAAAAATCTTAAAAGAGAACTTCCATACATGATTGTTGTAAAAAAAAGGGGGGGGGGTCTAATCCCACTTAGAGAGGAGGGCCTGAGCCGCGCATAAAATTTCGTTGAAGGGAAAGGGTGTCCGAGGTGCCCAATGAGCCTCCCCCTCCCCCCATATTCCGGTTCCGGCGCCCCTGGATAATACTTATACGCACAAAAGGGGAAGGGGCTATTCTATTGGGGTTTTTTTTTTTCTGGGTAAACAACGGATCAACATCATGGCACACGGGTAGTAACCCATAAGTGCTCCGTTTCTCTTCTAACTCAAGCCCGATTTGATTAAATTTCAGCGCAGTGCACCAACTACGTAGCATCGGCGGGGATCCTGAGATACTTTGGGTAGATTTTTAACTCCAACTATTGCCCGAGCATCGTAGTTATACTACTTTATTTCGATTTTAAACTCCCACGGAATTCTTTTGCGTGCGCAACAATACACACGAGCGTCCGATCTTACTACCCAGAGACTAGGGGAAATTACTAGATCTGAGCCAGGGACCCCAAGCACTAGATGCGGTTGCCATACCTCGTGACCACTTAGCCCTCTATCAAGAAAGAAAGAGGGTGTTTAATCAGCAACCAGCACAACAGAAAGAACATGACAGAGACCCAGTCCAACAAGCATTCATTGTTTAGACGTTACCCGATTGACTAGATTATATTTCTGCAGTTTGGATGCCGACTATCATTATTTCTGTATCAGTCTACATTCCCTTTCTATTTCTTCTTCTTCTTCTTCTTCTTTACGTTCACCGGCTGTAAACTCATCTTATATAAACGACTATTGTCATGCTATTTTTCGCATTGCGTACATGGGGTTTGAACTATACTTTGTACACCAATTGACATTTATCTGCATACCCACAAGTGTTGACTTGGAGCAGATCACGAGGGCAGTTTCATTCATTCATTCATTGTCCCATAGTAAACAAATAAGTAAGTAAAGATCCCTTTCCACGCCTTTAGGCGTATCGGGCATATGGGAAGAGCACCCATATTTTTACCGACCATCAGCACTCGGTGGGTAATGTGTTCAGCATTACGCCGGCTGTCTTTACTTTCCCAAGACAGCCCATCCTGGTACCCATTTTAGGCTGGGTCGACCTTCGACGTCCCATACCATGATAAAAATCCACGCAGCCAGCAGTGGGTTTCGATCGCGGTACGCTGGATTACGAGTCGGACTCGCAACGCCTAAGCCACGGACACCGCCATTGTCTAATAGTTACATTGTATATCACATACGGTTCGTAGTCTATTTCCCCATTCCATTCTATCAGTGCAATCCCTGTGATATAAGGGATGTAGCCCAGTCCAGCACATTTGCCGTTTCTCATCAATGTTCGCCTTGAGATTTCTCTTGGACGTCCTCATTTCATTAGTACCTCTATTTCTTATTCCGTTGCCTGTTGTGGTGACTATGAGTTAGTCTCTCAGAATGTGTCCAGTATGGTGCAGTCTTCTGTCTTGTAACTGTTGATATTAGTGGTTGCCTAGAGCGAGGAGCAGAGAGATAATAATACAGTCGGACCTACCAACACCTAGAGTCACCTGCTGAAAAGAGAAGACCCGTCACAATGATGAAATGAGGCAGGTGATATCTGTATCAATGAACCCCAAGGACTCGGAATGGGAAAGAAGAAGATGAAATGGCACTTGACAGATTATTTAGTAAGCATCACGCATTTATTGTCAAGGACATTACGCAGTATTCAGTTTTAAGTCGAATTGGGAGCGAAGGCCATTTGATACAGATCAGGCAGGATTCAAATTCAAACTCAGCACATTCTGTTCGTCGTGTGGGTCTCTAGCCACTACACGACCGCGGCTCTGTCAAGTCAGTTGTCCCGTGCTAGTTCAACCAAATTTCTGAAATTTGTTAAGACCACCAACATTTCTTGTTGGTGGATGTTGTGGCTGTAGGTAATGCGTTCAGAAATATTACGCTGTTGTATGTCAACTCTTCGCGGATATCCGAAAGACTTGAAGTGTATTCGTGAACCAGACGAGGCACAGGATTGTAGTCTGAAGATTTAAAATCTCAAGGATGAGAATCACACAGGTGCTTATTCTTTTTCTTCTTTTCTCTACGCCAAGAATGCCTCGCGGCGTCAGGGCAGGAAGACATCTCTGGATTTGGTTCTTTTGTTCACTTCGCATATAGTATTTTTAATTGTCTCTAATATTTCTGCGGTCTATAGTTTGCGTGGTCGACCTATGAATCTGTTACAGCTGTATCTGTTTAACTCTGCTGTCTGTTGTGCCCTGTCTAATGTCCATCCTATTACATGATCAAACCATGTGATTTGTCGTCTACATATAAAGTTTAGTATTGGTTCTGTGCCGACTCTTCTACTGACATCATCCTTCCTAATGCGATCTTTCACCGTTACACCTAGCATAGTACATAATCAGATGCAAATTCCACAAACTTATTCAACCGTTTAGTCATATAGGCAAAAACGAAGCAATGCTCATTGTTTTGGGGTACACTGGAGACACCTACCATGAACATAAAAGGGTCAAATCATGGCTGGGTAGGGCAGAGGAGGACATCAGGTCTGCAGCTTTACACATATCCATCCAGGTGAGGAATGGATACAAGCGTCTGAAGCGCCCAGTCTCACATTCTCTTATGTCGTGACATTTGATAGGAGTTTTCGGGAGCAAAATCCCGCTGCTGTCAACGCCGAGGTATGTGCGTTTATCAGTGACAAGTCAGATGAGACTGATTTGCTGTTCTTCACAGACGGGACCGTTATATGAGAACTTAAGAGTGCAAGAACATTTACAGTTCGCTCTTCAGGCAGAACATTTCAAAAAGCTAGCGGTGCCTTCTCCATGACTACCGCCAGCATGACGATGGAGGTGATGGCGTTGACACAAGCTTTCGTGTGGCTAGAATCACAAGACTATTCCGGCGTGTGTGTGCTGGTTCTTTGAGCATGATCCGGCTGGTCAAGGCAGGCTGGTTACGCAGTCAGTGGACTGAGTCATTGCAAAACTCTCCTGTGTGTAAAGTTACCTTCATATTTGTCCCAGGGTATGCAGGTGTTGTTGGTAATAAAAGGGCTGATATACTGGCAGGTGCAGCATTAATAAAAGATATCCGTCCCATGGATCACGCAGACATTGTCAGTAACCTTAGAGAGATATGACGTTCCGAGGATTTTGGAAGCAACGTGTCCACACCGCTGCTAAGAATACAAGAATTCTGAGTAAGATCGGCACAGCCAAGCACGAGAAGCACACTTTACGCACAAAAAGTCTCGGCAACAAGCTTAGGGCTGGCACTATTGACAGCGCGACGTTGATGAATATGTTTAGAGAACAATACGAGCACCTATGGATTTGTCCGGAGTGCTGCGAAGACAATCCAACTCTAACTCAGCCATATAGGACAGTTATATCTGGGCACCGCAAGACATCTACAAAGTGACGGTTCCGAAGTAACTTGTAGTCCGGCGTGGGTAGGGCGGAAATTGTTTAATCACCGAAACATGACGATGACAGGTTAAAAGAGTGGCCCTCATCACTTGTGAGGGACAAACAACAACGCATTTTGTGGAATAAGCTTTATTGAGCTTTATGTAAACATAACCACGCACATACACACATGTGCGCGCGCGCACATAATGTTGGGGGAGTAAGGCAAATATACAAATGTTGCTCTTCTACAATTACTAAGACGGTCCTAGTGATCTTTTGCAAGGGAGATTAAAATAGTTATTTGGCTGCAATAATTCGTGGGGATTGTTAACCTTTACTTTGCATTTCTTTCAAGCTAAATAATTTAATTTTCGCACTCTTTCTTTTAAAAAAGACCCTTAAGATGAAAGGCCCCACCCCAACAATTAAAGTTATGTTTAGTCTGACATTTTAAGGTCAAATGAAAGTATTCTATTTACCATCAAGTTTTATATACATATATAGGATACAAAAATATATATATATACTTTTGAGGTGACGTCATATCTTTTCTTGAAAGTAAGTTGCCAGTTTTCAACACAAAATGTCTTTTTTAAAAAGGTGCTAAAACTCACCACAAAGTGTTTATTACAGTAGCGCTGAAAATAATTATGCCTAAAAATGGGTGCTAGTACTTAGTACAGTTAAGTGCAGTTAGAAAAAAAAACCTTGCTTTACATAGTTTTTGTCAGCGGTTGTTGAAGTTTGTGGAAAACAAAAATAATAAATCTCCTTGACTTTTTCAGTCTGCTCCTGGTTGAGCGGTGACTATATCAAGTCCTTGTGTAATGGTTGACTCTTGGTCGTTTTGATTTTGTATGGCGTTTTTCCATTTGCGCCTTTCCTTTTTGTCTGTGTGAGGTTATGGTTTTTGCTAGCTGATAAGCACTCTGTCCCTGATTGTGCCTTGGCTGCTTCCTTGTACACCACATCGAAACCGACAAGCTTGTCACTGAGCTCCAACCACACGGCCCCTTTCAGGGTCCCACTTAAAATCTTTTTTGTGCTTTCATTTTTTTGCATCTTACACGTGTAAGTGCGTTTAGCGTTTTTTTTTTTTTTTTTTTGCCTTCTTTTTTTGGTTTGGTTTTTATTTTTTTATTTTTTGTTTGGCCCTTTTTTTCAAATTTTTATCCAGTTTTATTCTGGCCACACATGGTATAGAAGTAGTGAGGATGTAACACGGTTTATGCAAAAAAAAAACTAAGAGAAAATTGAACGCTTGAAAAGCTGAGTAGGACATAAAGCAAGGTCGAGGGAGTGAGTGAGATAGATAGCTTGCTAGGTAATGGGAGATTGCTGTCGGATCTTGCTTTCGTTGGCCTCATCCGTCTGGTTGCTCGCCGGGTTGCCGTCTCCTCCGGGCTGGGTCGTGGCGACTCATTCTTTATTCGTACTGCTTGTCGGGGCGGTAATCTGGGTTGTTTCTGTGGTGGGGTCAGTTCCCGGTTGGTAATTGCCTGCGGTTCTGCTGATGTTTTGTTTAACTAGCGCCTCCAGGGTTTTGTCGCTGTTTGTGTGCAGCAGCTCTGAGATAGATGCTTTCTTTTTGTTGATTTTACAGTAGTCGAGGATTGGTTTTCGTAAAACTTCGTGTTTCTTGCATTCTATCAGGTAGTGGGCTATAGAGTTTTGGCATCTGCAAGTGGTGCACGTTGGATTTTTGTATACGTCGGACCAATATCCCAGCCTCAGATTCCAGAGCTTGTTTGTGGTCGGGATTTTCGTTAGCCCTTTTATCTGAGGCTAGGGCCTTGGTTTCCTTAGTAGGTTGTAGGCGTGTCTTCCTTGTTTGCAGTTTTGCCACTGGATTTCCCAGGCTTGTAGCATGAGTTGTTTGGTGGCTGCTCGGCCTTCTGATTTGCTTAATCCTATATCCAGGGAATCGGCGCTGTTGACAGATCGGCAACCAAGCAGGAACAGGGCACCAGCACAGCGACCAGCACGAGGCAAGCCAAGCACCAGCAACAGTCAGCTAGTACCCGTCGATATAATCATAAAGAGATCTGGATCACACCAGAACCAAAAACCACAATCACCGCAGCACAGCAAGGAAGCAAACAACCGTAATATCAGGTGTGACTACACACCACAAATAAAAGGAAACCATATAAGACAGCTAAGGACCCTTCTTCGATATAGCAGGCCTCCGGGCGGCTGAAAGAGGATCAAATTTGGAATTTTTGTTGGACAAATTGGAATTGGTTGATGCCTTGTTTGGCAGCTAAGTCGGCCGCTTCGTTTCCAGCTATACCTTTATGCGCTGGTATCCAACATATTGTCAGTTCGCATCCCTTTTTTATTAGCTCCGTGGTTGCCGCAAGTATCTCTTCTTTGACGTCTTGTCTGGAGCCTCTGCTGAGGTCTTTGAGAGCAAATACTGCGGCTAGTGAGTCTGTGAGAATGTGCACCTTGATCGGGGGGTTAGCTAGGGCGAGGCCGATTGCTTCTTTAATGCCTATTAGTTCGGCTGTGCATATTGCGGTCCCTTCAGTGAGTTTGAAGCTTTTGGTAATTCCGAGTTGGGGAGCGAAGATGCCTACCCCAACTTTCCCCATCTTGTTTTTGGACCCATCTGTGTATATTTCGATGCTGTCTTTCACAAGATGTTCTATATAGTCTTCTGAAATTTTTTTGGCTTCTGCTTTATCAGTCTGCTTGGAGATTAATTTTGTTAGGAAGATGTCGGTTTCCGGTGGGGTCAGTTCCCATGGGGGGGGGGGGGGGAGGTAGCGGTGATTTTAATGGTGTCCTTAGAGGCCTGGTCTATTCCGCTTCCTTCCACTGTTCTTGCCAGGAGCCAGGCTACTGGTTCTTGGAATCGTGGTGCTTTACCTCTTCCCCAGTGATGGAAGTTGGGAAGGAAAGCGTTCCTGGCGGGGTGTTCAGGGTCGGCGTTCGCTTGCATCCAATAGTTGATGGCAGTTGTCTGCGCCTGAGATTGAGGGGCGTCACTCCGAGTGCTACTTCCATTGCGGCTCGGCTGGTGCCTGGACCAGTTCCTATGATGGCAGCTGGGCTTGTCTTTGGATGCTGTCTAGGCTGTTTTTAATGTTGTCGGAGGCTGAATTGTACACGATGGAGCCGTACTCCATTCTGCCTCTTAAGAATGCCATATAAAATTGCAACATAGTTTTGGTGTGGGCGCCCCATCCTCTTCCTTTAATGATTTTGAGCATGTTAATGAGCGGCTTGGTTCGCTCCACCGTGTACGTTATGTGCCTATTCCAGCAGAGTTGCTCATCTAGCTCCATCCCTAGGAATCTGATGTGCAGTTTTCTCTGGATCTGCCTGCCTCCCATTTCTAGTCTGATCGATCCCTCTTCGTATCTCTGCATGGTTTTTTTTTTTTTTTTTTGTGTTAAAAATCATGAGGGCTGATTTGTCAGTGTTAACCTTGAAGCCCCATTCGTTCATCCAGCGCATTACGTTATCAAGTTCTGGCTGGAGACAGTTTCTTATTTGTGAAATCTCGCTCCCGGTCATCCACAGTGCGCAGTCATCAGCGAATTGAGAGAGTTTGACTCTTTTATCTGTGATCGCACTGTGGAGGTCGTTTACCAGCAAATTGAATAACGTCGGAGAGATTACCGCCCCTTGTGGGATGCCTTTCTCCTGTACCAGGGTGTCGGATTCTTCATTTCGGATCTGGACTGCGAAAGTTCTTTCGGAGAGGAAGCTTGAGATGTAGTTCAAGATTCTTCCCGTGAGCCCTAGCCTCTTGATCTTGATGATGGCTCCTTCGCGCCAGCACTGGTCGAACGCCTGGGCAAGGTCTAGGAAGGCGGCCATCGTTTTGTCTCCCCTCTTGAACCTTATTTTAGTGTCGTTTTCCAGCCTTATAATTTGGTCCAAGGTTGACCTGCTGGCCCTGAAGCCTGACTGGGTGGGGCTGTAGAGTTTCTCTTGGTTCAAGAAGAAGATTAGACGTTTGTTGATAACCGTCTGCAAGACCTTTCCCAGGTGGGAGGTGAGGGCAATCGGTCGATACGATTCTGTTTTCTGCGGGTCTTTGCTGGGTTTGAGTACTGGGATTACCAGAGCTTTTTTCCATTGAGTAGGAATCTGCCCCCTGCTCCATATGTTGTTATTAAATAGCGGTGGTTCACGTCTTGTAAACATACTGTTGCTTCCTCGACTCTCACGAAGAAGAACTCCAGCTGCAAGAGTAAAACTCGACATAAGTCGACTCTGTGACAATGCATGTTAGCGGGGCCTACAAGCCCACACGGGGAAATCCTTGTATAGGATTATTCCTTTTCAGGACTCACAACTAATCATCAAATTTTTGCAGCGGTGGAAACGGCGGCGAAAACTCTCGACTGATGTTGATCAACAAAAGAAGATTTTAAGACACTTCTCTCTGTCACAAAGATCGACATGAGAAAGCTATCACAAATATAAGACTTCGTTTATGACCAGCGTGTTTTCCGGAGTCCCATTGTATGAGTGCGTGTGCGCGCACGCTTGTGTGTGTGCGTGTGTGTCGTAAAAATCAACTAATAAAGCTTTTTTTTATTAATAGTCAAAGTGCATCTGCCTGAGAGACGAGAAACCAGCAGTCTGCATACAAACAAGCCAAATATAAATTAAAACGGGTGTGCCCGCTAAAGATCAAGTTCTGGAACACTAAAGTCCAGAAGTAAAGAACAATCGGAATTTTCCGTTGAAGCGCACAACCAGTGAACGCTAAAGAGGTGAGAACCAAAGTTGTACATCGAAACTGATAATTTAAATCAACGCTTTGTGCGTGTATGTGAGTTAATATGTGTAATGACTGTGTAAGCGTGTGTTTGTTTTCAAAATATTTATAGACTTTACAGTGCTATCAGAGGCCGGTTAGCTCAGTTGGTTAGAGCGTCGTGCTAATAACGCGAATGTCGTGGGTTCGATCCCCATACTGGCCATTTATTTACTTTTTTTTATTATTATTATTATTATTTTTTTCTGTCTGTGCCCCAATATAATTATTACTTTTAATTTGAACGGGGTTGCTGGCATCTCTTCCTGTTGGATGTCCATATTATTCTAACAAGAAAATTATGGACGCCAAAATCAAGACCTGGAGGAAGCTTTGGAGCTAACATACTACAGAAATATTCTCGGACTACTATAGACACAGAAGAAAATAAATATTTACACCATGAAAGATTCTGAACATCAAGGAAATGTGTCTAGCAACAGCATATTGTCTAGCTAAACTTTAATATTTTGAGGATATCTTCTTCTTTTTCTTCACGTTCACCAACTGTAAACTCTGACGGAAAGTTTTGGTTGTTCATCCTCTTTTGGACTGCAGTCCTGTTCCAGAACCTGAATGTTGCTTGTGCATCCGTTTTACAGATCTGACTCCTTTATAAGCAGACTGCTGGTTCCTTTGCCTCTCAGGCAGATGCACGATATTGTAATAAGTGGTGTGTGTTTCTTCTCGTTGTCTAGGCAATGTTCATGCGTGTGTGGTGGATGATCTTCTCACACGCTCCACGTTACACAACTGGCACAAGCCGACACCGATGTGAGCTTACGAGACATGAATTTATTGACGTATTTACACTTACAAAACAGAATGTCCGGTCGGTGTCTTAGTGAACAGCTCTCGTACCCAAACTCACGTAGCCTTCAACGAACAGTCTTCTTCAAGCATTCACTGACCAAAGTTGGCTCCCATGGATTCACGTTGAGGTTCTGGTCATCTCACACACTGGCATGGTCGATCTCGGCTTCACACTTCGTCGGCAGGGTCTCCTTTCTTCACAATCACTCTCACGTTGACATTCTCACTTTCAGTCGTACGTCCTCTCACTCCAACAGGTCGACACAAACTAAACTTGACCAGAGTCAAGTCTGACTTATACCACGGGTTCGTTTCACGTGACAACACGTGGTGGTCCTTTACTTTTCACGTGGCGACCTTGGGTCGCATCATCGTGGTCCCCGTGATAACCAGTGGTTAGTCACCTATCTCCAGATTCTCGTTTAATCCAAGTATCTGGACTATCTCGGTGTTTGGGCCTTCCCCCCAACCATCCTAAACTGGGCGAAAATATCCCCCATTACAGATATCAAGCTCTCAAGCGGTTTGAACACACACTTACACAGAAGGTCTGATTCTAGGAAATATTGCATGTATAATAAACTTACAATGTAATGATGGTCACTCAAAGAAAGATAGAAGGACACACTAGACAATATAAACATCGAAACCTTTAGTTAAACTGCCAGGAATCGAACCTCTTACCTCCAGATAGCTTGTGCGCCTCGCTAAGGAAACTAGAAGACTAAGAACATGACCAAAAAAATTTTCAAGTGTCTTCATTAACCATGTCTATCAGACAGCTTAGTTTAAAAAATTACCTATGTGACTCTAGGAAATAGAGGCAGGGGCCGACCAGTATGAAGAAGGACACAGGATATAAGTGACACCTTGAATAGTGAAGTGCACGAGACGGGCGAGCTGACAAGAGACCGCAACATTCTGCAAAGACCTGCTACTGGATAGTGAGAACTTCCACATGAATAGTGGCTGTCTGAGTGAAAGAGTGACAATATTTCTGGCAGCATGTACATTTTGGTAAACAAAAACAAAACAAAACAACCTTTTCTTTCTACACTGTTTTACAAAAGAAAACGATTTTTGTGATAAAATTGGCCATTGTTTGGATTCACATTTAGTGCCAGAGAATGATACTGACTCACTGGAGAAGCAGGTCCGTATTAATGGGATGTACCAGAAACATTTGCTGGATACGTTCAGTTTGTAGGCACATCCCTCGTGGGCACAGTGGGGAACTGCTCATACGAAGCCTCTGCTTCTTTTCACAGCCTATTATATAACTGTCTCCCTGTTCGCATTCTCCGACATTAAAACAACAAATCAAGTTTATCTCTTCCTGGTATACCACAGCAGAACTGCAGCCATAAAGATGCTATTATTAGTCAGCAAAAGAGAAACTAAAAATTTAGATCATCATCATCATGTGCCTTGCCAGCAGGCGTAGGCGTTCAGGCGTCACCACAGATCTCGATCTTTGGTGTTCCGGATCAATTCCACTGATGATATTCCTTTATGCCACTGTCTTAATCCATCCACCATCATTTCTCTTGGTCTGCCTCTGCCTCTTCTGTCAGTGACCTTTCCAGACGTTTTTGGTTGACCATGTATGTTAGTTCACTTGTATTCATGGCGAGGCGCAGACGCCGTCTGGAGGTGACAGGTTCAATTCCCGGCACGGTAACTATAGCTTTCGATTTTTATGTTGTCTAGTGTGTTCTTCTATCTTTCTACTTCTTTCTATAAGTGCCGATCAATACACTTTCTGTTACTCGATTAATTCATTATATTTTCCAATACACCTTTTCTCATAATGTGACCAAAGAATTTGTCTCCTCCTCATTGTTGTATATAATGTTATACTTTCATTGACCATTTCCAGGCATTCATTGTTGGTTATTCTTTCCAGTCCAAGGTATTTTCAACATTCTTCTCAAGAACCACATCTCAGTTGCCTTCAAACTCTTCTTAATTTGTTTTAAAATGTAGATGCAAAGAGGTAATATAACACGCGCATATGGGAGAAGACAGCTGAAACATAATATTATCTTTGGAATGGAAAATGAACGCATTGTGCTTTGTTTGGTAATCAAAGAGTTAATTCTACAGATTGCAATCCTAGAAGGGGGAGGGGGTCAAAACTTGCTCTTTTTCTTTCGTTCGCCTGAAATAAATTGTTTATGTCAGCATTTTTGTCTCGTGTACAAATTTCACAATCGTTTTTAGTTGTGAGAGGTCCGTAGAGTTTACCTTCCAATGTTGTTCTCTCTGGCGAAAAGGTTTGTCTCAATATGTCCTATCTGATGCATCCCTGAAGTACGTGTTCTGCTGCCTGAGCTCAAAACCAAGAAAAAGAGTTCCAACACCTACATATAACCAACAGTGAATCAGGTTCAGCATAGCCGGTTTAACCATTAGGTACACTAAGTACGTGCTTAGTGCATCACAAGGGGAGTGGGTACCAAACACATTTTAAATGGCTTTGGAGCTAGGCGCTTATTTTCTCGGTTGAAATGTACATATTTATATATATATATATATACACTAGCTAACCCGGCCACGCGTTGCTGTGGCGTAATTTAAGATAATCTTTGACCCCCCCCCCTCCCCACAACTAAATCCACCTAGTACCCTCTCCCTCATCAAAGGTTTTTAGAAAAGAAAGACAATGGAAATCGCACCTGTCTAATGAAGTTAATGACGCAGTCAATGTCTGCGCCGACGTCGAGATAGTCCTTGATCCCCCCCCCCCCCCTATCGAACGTTGTTTGAAAAAAAACCACAGAAAATAGAAATCGTGTTTAATATGGTTATTGTAGCAAATATAGAGATAGTCTTGTTTGCGGTACCTCGACCTACTCTATGTATTAAGGCGTTGGCTGCATGTAACTCGCCGGCGAATGGCGGAAGCCTTGCGTTCTGACTACGGCGGCGCATGCGCAATTACTAACGTGGCTATAATTAGAAATCACTAAAGTTATAAATATTAGTTGCGAATATTATGGCATAAATTGTGGTCACCTATCTCTAACAGTGACAGGTTGAATTTCAAACCACGATGGTTCAAAATCCGGTATCAAAACAAACATATCCTGAAAATTTCAGCTATATCGGTTCAGTAATTTCCGAGTCTATAGGGGGCAAACAAACACACAAACATTGATATATATATATATATATATATATATATATATATATATATATATATATATATATATATATATATATATATATATATCTACATATATAAAAATCAATGTTTGTGTGTTTGTTTGGTCTCTATAGACTCGGAAACTACTGAACCGATTTAGCTGAAATTTTCAGGATATGTTTGTTGTGATACCGGATTTTGAACCGTCGTGGTTTGAGATTCAACCTGTCACTGTTAGAGATAGGTGACCACAATTTATGCCAAAATATACGCAACTAATATTTATAACTTTAGTGATTTCTAATTATAGCCACGTTAGTAATTGCGCATGCACCGTATTTACCATTCGCCGGCGAGTTACGTGCAGCCAACGCCTTCTCTAA
>CAJHNH020000331.1:150000-160000 GCA_905116865.2 Candidula unifasciata | reverse complement strand
ATGGAAACTTGGTCATCTTTTAAGTTAATTGCTGTGACGTCAGGGCCATAAGCTCTGAGTCAAAAGTGTGCTTGACACAGATTCAGTGGGTGTGTAGTGGACAGCCTGGGGAGACGTGAAATTTTTATAGGTACTAACTGTATATATTGTATGTCTGCGAGTGCAGATGTGAGGGTGGAGAGAGGATGATCTATGTGTGGTAGTGTCTATCTATCTCAACTATATACCTTGCTTTCACTAATTTACAGAAAGATAAATGAAAGGAGACATTGTCTCCTGTTCTTGAGAGTTACACTCTGAGGAATGGAGAAGGGTAGCAGAGGTGGGGTGAGCTAGTGTGTGAATAAGGTTGATTACTAATTCTGAGTTCTTTCTTGACAGGATGATACCTCCTTAGAGATCAGGCAGACGAATCACGGTCCAGCCAACAACCACCAACCCATACCATTCTGAGCACCAAGCATACCCAAAAGTCCTGCCCATTGTGCCACTACCTCAACATGGCAAGAGCTTGTTTGTGAGTTTCAGGACGAGTGGACAATTGCAGACATCTATGTCATCAATCCAGAGAACCAGTCTCCAAGAGCTTTGTTGGGCTCTGATGCAGTTCTTGTGCCCTGACCTGTGAGAGAGTCAGCAGGCACCACAATCTCCAAGAGTTTTGTTGGGTTCCCATGCAGTTCCTGTGTCCTCACTTGTAAGACAGTCAGCTTGTACCAGCTCAAATCGAGACGTAGCTACCTATTGAGTCAACTACAGTCGAATCACCATGGACTGAGGGGAGAATTGACCTACGAACTGGGATAAGTGATCTCTTATTCATTTTAATGCTCTTTTCCCCTAGCACCTTGTGATTTCGGTGATGAACTCATGTAAAAATCAAGAACTGTGGCTGCTTCAATATCTGGGTTGTGTCATTAATTCCTGAACTCCATTAACTGATAACTCTTGATTATCAAATCATTTATTTTTGTATTTATATTGTACTTATTACATGCAAAAATGTTCATGGCTGACTTGGGTGTCCCAGTTTCACCATTCTAACTGTCCAGGTGTATGTTTGTGTGAATAATAAGTGTAATCTGTGTTAACATGGCTATGATAGTATACTATCATAACCTGGGGGCTACCTTTTTATAGTAGTGGGGGTGTCCAGCCAAGTGTGCCTAGGAATATTATATATTTTGTAGTGCCAAAGCTTGAGTTGCTCTACTCCTGAAATAATTTGAGCGTATATTGGCCACGGGATATCCCTTAGACCAATACGAGCCAACGACTCAACATAATTATTTCAGAGTGCTGTTGGTTCTTAAGGAGAAATCCTTAAATCAGCCACGTGACAGGAGTGATATGTGACAAGGGGTGGTAATATAAAAACAGTAGTAAACAGAAGTGAAACGTTAGCGAACGCTACAGAGGATGTTTGATGATACAAATCAATTATATACGATCAACATTTTAAATTTAGGAAGGATGATATTGTTCAACTACTGGTCTCAGCGGCCGGTTAGCTCAGTTGGTTAGAGCGTCGTGCTAATAACGCGAATGTCGTGGGTTCGATCCCCATACTGGCCAGGTGCTATAATTTTTTTTTTTTGTATGCAAAACATCTATGTCTACCTAGAAAACAAAATTCTAAGAGCTGCGCAGAAACCGTCCAGATATATGAAACCGAATCGTGGACATCAATTGAAAATATAATGTAAAAAAAAAAATGTTTTAATTTAAAAATATGAATATATAATACAAAATAATTATGTAGACAAAATATGTAATTAAGTTGTCCTGTGTGCAAGGGAGCAGCTGTTGTGTAGCGGTTAGATGCTAGCGGGCGTTTTGGAATGTTGTGGCATCAAGTCCTGATGGAGCTGGAGTTTTTTAAGAAAGACTCCAAGGTCGACATAGCTGAATTGGGTGCCAGGTAGAGTCCTGGGAAGTGAAGGCGATAGACATGATGTTAACCACAGCACCCACCTAGTGTTTATTGCTTTAAGTCTAGCCCTATGTGCCCAATATATCTGGTTTAGGTTTATACACCTGATCAACATCGTGGCACAAGGGTAAGTGCTCGGTTCTAATTTTTAACTCAAGCCTGAGTCTGAAGAATCTCAGCGCAGTGAACGACTCCGTAGCATTGGCGAGAATCCTTAAATACTTGAGGTTGATTTTCAACTCCAAATTTTGCGCGGGCAGCACCGATAGGCTACTCTTTTCGATTTTCAAAAGTCAAGGGATTTGTTACGTGGGCAACAATACACAAGGGTGTCCGATCTTACTACTCCGAGACAAGGGAAAATTACTAGAAGTACACTTAAAAAATTGCCAGACTTAACCCGACCTCTCAGCCCCCCACCTCCCCCCCCCCCCCCCCCCCCCCCCCCCGCTGCAGCACTTCTGAAGACTTGGAAAAGGGCCCTATACTTTAGTTTGAGGACCAAAAGTACCAGTCATTGTCAAGACGTTAAACTTAAAACTAACCATAAACATTTCACTGTAGTGGAAATACCAGCGACGAAAATTCTCGACTGATATTGGTTCCCGAAAAAAAAATAGATTTAAAGCAGGACCTATCTGCCACAAAATCCTATAAGTGAAAACTATCACAAATAACAATCGCTCTTATAACCAGAACTTGTAATGACACTACACTGGGTTACTATATTTCAACTGGACTAAATTGTTCAATTCAATTGGATTACTGTGTTTTAAGGACAATTTAAACAAAAAGTGATTTTAAACTTGGACTACTTTTTATCAAACATGGAGAGGATCAACGTACTTTCACACAAATATTAAAACCCGATCCTACACAGGCAAGACACGCCAGTCTGCACACTTGAGGGACCCATGGCGGCTGCAAAAGGCAAACCTGCTTTCATGATATCATTGTTAATGGGCCCCTTTGCCATACCGAGAGAGGATATCGTAGACCTGTACCGACACGAAAGTCCGACAGAATGGTATTTCTGCCTGTCGCAAAGATGCCACCAAAAAATGTTCCACGCCCTGCCAGAGGAAAATATCACCTGCAGAATTGAACAGTACGTAAAGCAGAGACAACGGATCACACTCGACTGGCTACCAAGCCAACTGAACACCGATGGCGTGATAGACATCGTAAAGGAGATAACGGGAGACTGTGAACCTGAAGTCTTCCCTATTCATTATGACGAAAGAAAGTGGGGAGCGAGGTGTAAATCAAAACGAGAAATACCCCACTATATTTATGTTGACACACCAGGCATAACAAAGCGTAACCACAAAGTTCTGATCACGATGCCTGACCGAAGGATTGCTTGTATGTACTGCAACCAAGATGACCACTGGTCAAGCAAGTGTCCTGAGAAGAGGAAGAAGACTAGCCCACAAGACCTAATGACAAAGACCACAGAACCAGAGCCAAATACGAAAGAAACAAAATCCGCTGCCAAAGTCACAGCTCCTGTAGCGGAAGAAATTCCAAAAGAGGCGGCAGTGAAGGCACTCAACAAAGCAACTGAGAGCAAAACAAAGACAACAGTTCATCCAAAGACAACACCAGCGGCACAAGAGATGCCAAAAGAGACCACAGCCCCAATACTCAATACAGAGATTGAGACCAGAAACAAAGCACCACAAAAGATAAAGACAGTTGTCACGGCGGCCGTTCCAGCAGCACACAAGACCACGAAAGAAGAACTTGTCACAGCCTTGGAGAAGGAAAAACTTCCAGACCCACCACTATCACCATTGTCCCCCGAACCACCAGAAGAAGTCCAAAAACATCCTGAAACACCAGAAACAGACACAGAAGAGAAGATAGATGACAACACAGAACCAGAAGGAGAAGGAGACATAGCACGTGACTTGTTTCTACAAGAATTAAAAAGACTGAGAAGAGAGGCCGGAGAACAAACCAATTTTGGTTTGCCCGAATATGAAGAGTTCTATTACCGAAAACACAGAAAATATATCGATGACCTGGCACGGACACAAGCAGAGGAAAGTCGCGAAGACGGAGAATTAGCAGAACAGACAGACCTAGAAATCTTTTACGAGAAACACAAAAAAGAATTTAACAAAAAAGCAGTCCGTTTCTGGCAAGATTGGGTCATCGACCAACTGGAAAAAAAAACTGACTTTGAAGAATTCCTAAGCTTGGGTAAGTTGATTATAGTTTACGAGTACCATAATTTATGTCTTTTTGAAGTTGGCCACTGCTGCAGAAAGGGAAGATTCAGCTGTGTGATCGCACAGAGTTCGGCCGTTCTTGGTGTCCAGAGATCAGGCTCCGAACATTAAACCTTTCCCTGTGCAGACTAAATAGTTTGTGCTTTACATAACTTACATCATTTGAAAAGATATTAAACCCTACAAGTAATTATTCTCTGACCAGACAAACGAATTTTTGTGCCTCCTAGCAGAAATATGGAAACTGGGTCATCTTTTAAGTTAATTGCTGTGACGTCAGGGCTAGAAGCTCTGAGTCAAAAGTGTGCTTGACACAGATTCAGTGGGTGTGTAGTGGACAGCCTGGGGAGACGTGAAATTTTTATAGGTACTAACTGTATACATTGTATGTCTGCGAGTGCAGATGTGAGGGTGGAGAGAGGATGATCTATGTGTGGTAGTGTCTATCTATCTCCACTATATACCTTGCTTTCTATCTGCTGCACTAATTTACAGAAAGATAAATGAAAGGAGACATTGTTTCCTGTTCTTGAGAGTTACACTCTGAGGAATGGAGAAGGGTAGCAGAGGTGGGGTGAGCTGGTGTGTGAATAAGGTTGATTACTAATTCTGAGTTCTTTCTTGACAGGATGATACCTCCTTAGAGATCAGGCAGACGAATCACGGTCCAGCCAACAACCACCAACCCATACCATTCTGAGCACCAAGCATACCCAAAAGTCCTGCCCATTGTGCCACTACCTCAACATGGCAAGAGCTTGTTTGTGAGTTTCAGGAGGAGTGGACAATTGCAGACATCTATGTCATCAATCCAGAGAACCAGTCTCCAAGAGCTTTGTTGGGCTCTGATGCAGTTCTTGTGCCCTGACCTGTGAGAGAGTCAGCTGGCACCACAATCTCCAAGAGTTTTGTTGGGTTCCCATGCAGTTCCTGTGTCCTCACTTGTAAGACAGTCAGCTTGTACCAGCTCAAATCGAGACGTAGCTACCTATTGAGTCAACTACAGTCGAATCACCATGGACTGAGGGGAGCATTGACCTACGAACTGGGATAAGTGATCTCTTATTCATTTTAATGCTCTTTTCCCCTAGCACCTTGTGATTTCGGTGATGAACTCATGTAAAAATCAAGAACTGTGCCTGCTTCAATATCTGGGTTGTGTCATTAATTCCTGAACTCCATTAACTGATAACTCTTGATTATCAAATCATTTATTTTTGTATTTATATTGTACTTATTACATGCAAAAATGTTCATGACTGACTTGTGTGTCCCAGTTTCACCATTCTAACTGTCCAGGTTTATGTTTGTGTGAATAATAAGTGTAATCTGTGTTAACATGCCTATGATAGTATACTATCATAACCTGGGGGCTACCTTTTTATAATAGTGGGGGTGTTCAGCCAAGTGTACCTAGGAATATTATATATTTTGTAGTGCCAAAGCTTGAGTTGCCCTACTCCTGAAATAAGTTGAGCGTATATTGGCCACGGGATATCCCTTAGACCAATACGAGCCAATGACTCAACATAATTATTTCAGAGTGCTGTTGGTTCTTAAGGAAAAATCCTTAAATCAGGCACGTGACAGGAACGAAATGTGACAAGGGGTGGTAATATAAAAACAGTAGTAAACAGAAGTGAAACGTTAGCGAACGCTACAGAGGATGTTTGATGATACAAATCAATTATATACGATCGTGGGTTCGATCCCCATACTGGCCAGGGGCTATAATTTTTTTTTTTGTATGCAAAACATCTATGTCTACCTAGAAAACAAAATTCTAAGAGCTGCGCAGAAACAGTCCAGATTTATGAAACCGAATCGTGGACATCAATTGAAAATATAATGTAAAAAAAAAAATGTTTTAATTTAAAAATATAAATATATGATACAAAATAATTATGTAGACAAAATATGTAATTAAGTTGTCCTGTGTGCAAGGGAGCAGCTGTTGTGTAGCGGTTAGATGCTAGCGGGCGTTTTGGAATGTTGTGGCATCAAGTCCTGATGGAGCTGGAGTTTTTTAAGAAAGACTCCAAGGTCGACATAGCTGAATTGGGTGCCAGGTAGAGTCCTGGGAAGTGAAGGCGATAGACATGATGTTAACCACAGCACCCACCTAGTGTTTATTGCTATAAGTCTAGCCCTATGTGCCCAATATATCTGGTTCAGGTTTATACACCGTATCAACATTGTGGCACAAGGGTAGTAACCCGTAAGTGCTCGGTTCTAATTTTTAACTCAAGCCTGAGTCTGAAGAATCTCAGCGCAGTGAACGACTCCGTAGCATTGGCGAGAATCCTTAAATACTTGCGGTTGATTTTCAACTCCAAATTTTGCGCGGGCAGCATCGTTAGGCTACTCTTTTTGATTTTCAAAAGTCAAGGGATTTGTTACGTGGACAACAATACACAAGGGTGTCCGATCTTACTACTCCGAGACAAGGGAAAATTACTAGAAGTATACATAAAAAATTTCCAGCCTTTACCCGACCTCTCAGCCCCCCACCCCCCCCCCCCTGCAGCACTTCTGAAGACTTGGAAAAGGGCCCTATACTTTAGCTCGAGGACCAAAAGTACCAGTCATTGTCAAGACGTTAAACTTAAAACTAACCATAAACATTTCACTGTAGTGGAAATACCAGCGACGAAAATTCTCGACTGATATTGGTTCACGAAAAAAAAATTGATTTAAAGCAGGACCCATCTGCCACAAAATCCTATAAATCTTCTTCTTCTTTCGTTCGCATGAAATAAATTGTCTATATCTGCAAAGCCGTCTCTTGTATGAATTTCACTGTCTTTTGTAATTCACTAAGCGGCCCGTAAAGTTTGACTTCCACAAGTGTCTCTTTTGGCCAAATGTTTTGCCTGAAAGCGTTGAATATGGGACAGTCTTGAAGGATGTGATCTGTTGTTTCAGGTGCCAGTCCACAAGTACACATGGCCGATTGGCCAATCTTAAATTTGTTGTACATGTGGGAGCGAAGTCTATTGTGCCCTGTTCTAAGGCGAAGGATAATAACTTGCTCTGGTCTGTCCATAATGTGGTAATCATCTTGTGCCAGTTTCGGTGGCATTCTGATTGATTTGATCATTCTCTTCTTCTGTTGATAAGAGACTGGTATGTCAGGTTGTTCTTCAGTTGCACCTTCCTTAGCTAGTTTATCAGCTTTTTCGTTTCCGGGAACTCCACAGTGGGAAGGTATCCACGGCATTACTAATTTACAGCGGTTGCCTAGTTCGGAAAATAGTGTCCGTATGCTTGGTAATTTTCCAGACTGGAGTGACTGAAGTACTGCTTTTGCATCTGTCAGGAATACCACTGGTTGTGAAAAATACCCTGTATTTAGTAGTTTCTCTACCGCTATCTTGATGGCTTGAACTTCTGCATCATAGTTGTGACTGAAAACTATCACAAATAAAAATCGCTCTTATAACTAGAACTTGTATAGACAGCGATGACAAGAGTTAACATTTATTATTATTATAAGCAGCCGTCCTAAGAGTCCGGTTATCTCAGTTGGTTAGAGCGTCGTGCTAATAACGCGAATGTCGTGGGTTCGATCCCCATACTGGCCATGAGTTTTGCTTTATTTCTTTTATTTCCGTGGCAGTTGGTACCAGCGAGCAACGCTGAAGAAACATAATGAACACAGAGCAAGGGGAGGACCATGCAAGAAATGGAGCGACATCTTCCGGGGCTCATTTGGGGTGAATATAAGAACGGACACACTGCCTCCCCAACAAGCATGTCGTAGGAGTCAACTAATTGGGGGCTTCCTTCGAAGTCGGAGTATCTCTGTCTGAGAGGCAAGAAAGGAATCCGGAATCTGGATACAAATAAAGCAGAAATGGTAATAAAAATGGTAATGTTCTGAGTTTGTTAGCTCTAAACTCGGAAACTACTGAACCGATTACTTTCAAAGTTTCACACTACGTTGCCTCTAACTCAAAGCGTGATTTTTTATCATAAAATCGCACAAACGACGTAGCTCCAGCAATGGTCAAATCATTATTTGTTTCGTTGCCGGCCCGGATTTGTTTTTTGTCGGTTGGCGACCTTTGACTGTGTAACACCGAACGTCATATTATTATTATATACTTTCATTTCTACCAAATTCTTGAGTATTTAGTAGCGTAGTTAGTTGTAAGCATTTCACCATTTTACACGGGTGATAGGGGTGCAATTTCCGGCTGGGTGATATAATTTTTTATGGCCCCTAACTGGGTGGCTGCCACGTTTTTTCGTGGGGGCAGTTGGCACCTTGTGTTGTAGTTTATTGCTAGGCTGCGATATCTACGCCTTTTTTCGGTTTTGGGGTTTACCGCTAGCCTGCGACAGCGGCGACGTGATGCTCAATGGTCATATCATGGGTATTCTTTGTTCGAACTCGAGAGGGCCGTTGGTACGTTGTGTTGTGGTTTACAGCTAGGTTGTGATATCTGACCTAAACTATTCAGTCTTCGGTAGTATATAGTTAAGTATCCCATCCTTCACGCGGGTGACCGATGTTCCATTACCCGCTGGGTGATAATTGTTCTTTTTCCCTTAAAAGGGTGGTTACCACGTTGTTTTGTGGTTTACAGCTAAGCTGTGATATCTGCGCCTTTCGCCCAAAGACATCCGATTTCACTTGTCCCAATTAGCCTTCCCGCTACGCTTCTCGATCAAAAACTATTCGGCGATGACAGAAAGTGTTAACTAAGACGGCTTACCGTCCAGTTTAGTTTGGGTGCACACGGATGCCAAGGTCAGTTAAAAATCGTTCCTTCAGAGAGGGAGAGATGACGGGTGCGGGGTATTTTTCTCCGCTATTCGTGAGTATAGTGTACATTTTACTGTGGTTTCCATCACTGGTTACGTGATGACGTTTTTTTTTTTTTCCATGTCGGGGGAAAAATTAAACTAAATAGTCTGTGGCGACAGCATGCGGCGCTAACTCTTCTTTTCTACACCGACTTACACAGGATAGGTCACTGTAGTGACAGTTTTTGTTGTTGTTGTGATGATGGTGGTGGTAGTGGTTGAAGTAGTACTGGTACTGGATGGGTGATGTGGTAGCTGTTACACTGGTCACATTTTCTCTCTTAATGCTACCTATTTAAGTCTGGGTGGACACGGATGCCAAGCTCAGTTTAGTTACAATATTTCGTCACATGGTGACTTTCCCATCCTTCGGAGAGGATGATATGATTGGGGGAGGGGGGAGGGGGTTATGCCAGACATAGTTAGCTGAGAGAGTTTAAATTTTTATTTTGAAGTTCTTATTTCTTAACTATTTCTATTTTAAAAATTTCGCCAGGTGATTATTTTTCAATCCTTCGGAGAGGGAGATATGAATCATGGAGGGGGAAAGGGGGGGGGGGGGGTATGCCAGACACAGTTAGCTGAGAGAGCATAAAATATTATTTTAAAGTTCTCATTTCTTAACTATTTCTATTTTAATAATTTCGCCATGGATGATTTTTCAATCCTTCGGAGAGGGAGATATGACTGGGTCGAGTGAAGAGGAAGGGGGGGGGGGGGGGGGGGAGAGGTGGATATGACAGACACTGTTAGCTATTTTCTTTCCTCTACATTTCACCATTCTGGGCCACAGCAAGCGTGGCCGGGTACAGCTAATGTGTATATATATATATATATATATATATATATATATATATATATGTGTGTGTGTGTGTGTGTGTGTGTGTGTGTGTTTGTGTATATATGTATGTAAATGTGTGTATAACCATTGGCACCTTTCCGTCTTAAAAGACGATAGGTTTATATTGCGCTATGAGGAGGCATGAGACTCAAAGCCCATGGCGCTGGCGAGTGTGAC
>CAJHNH020000331.1:0-145000 GCA_905116865.2 Candidula unifasciata | reverse complement strand
TACGAAAGTTGGAGGGGAGGACAGGCAGGGGAAGACCGAGGGAAAAGATGCTGGGCAGTTTGATATGGCATGGAAGATCATCTGTGTCAGTATCGATTTAAAGTAACGAGACAGAAGGTTGCGGATAGACATGACTGCCAACGCCACACGGTAAGGACTTTGAGAAGTGATGACACAGGAAAATTTGTTCCTTCATAGTATTTGTCGTTAGTAAACGTATGTTTATCGTGTTATGTAACAAAATGACATTTCAACACGAGCACCCATAAATGTGCTTGTATTTATAAAACAAAAAAAAAACAAAAAAATTACACCTCCGACGGGACTCGAACCCGCAATCCCCGGCTTAGGAGGCCGATGCCTTATCCATTAGGCCACGGAGGCGTATACATATGTGATTAAAAGATATTTTATATAATGTATAACTTTAAAAAAAAAAGAACTTTTTATGACAATAATGTTTAATCTATTTTTATTACTGTTTAACATTATTTAGGATGTTGGCCTGCTATATCTAGAAAAAATACTGACATAAATATTTAAAACAAAATTAATAAAATTAAATGTAATAGTGACCGGAAGAACATTTTGTTTGACTGTTGTTACCGTTCTTGTACAGTGCAGTGTTGCCACTTTGGATCTTTTGTATCCAAATTTAGATCTTTTTCACTGCGTTTAGATCCTGTTTTTGACTTTTAGATACTAAATATTTTTCTAGAAACTTTTCATATGGAGTTAGATATTTTATAGATTTTTTTTCTTTTAGTGTCATTTTAATAATTATTGAGTAAAATATTTACTAAAATATTTTTGTTTTGGTCTGGCACGTACATTGTGGCAACTGCCATTACTTAAACTTTGAACTCTCACTAAGGTCAACACTCAAATATCTGACAACCCCGGTGCTGATTAATCGAAATCGCGCGTAAATCATACTAACTTTGTTTCAACCGTATCCTCACTGTGTTGTGAAGTATAGCTGTGATGCTGACTCTGTGTTTCTTTTTCATGTGATTTTTGAAAAAATAATTGCTCACCTTCTTGTGTGGCTTTCACTTTGAAAAAACCTTTCAACATGCCAAAAGTAAAGTATGAGCAAAAATTTCGGAAAGAGTATTTGCATGATGACAAAATTAAAGACTGGGTGATGGCAGTTCCTGAGGATATAACCAAGGCTCGTTGTAAGTACTGCAAGTGTGAAATTAAAGCGAAAATACAAGACTTAAAGAAGCATGCAGAGACTAACAAGCATAAAACTACTGCAGTTCCATTCAAAGATATTACACCGCTGACATCTGTTTTCAGAACTACACTGATAAATGAATCATCAAAAGTTGAAGGGTCGGTCGCAATGTTTTTAAGTTGCCATTGTGCAATTTCAAACTGTGACCATTTGATTGATTTGTTTAAAAACACACATTTCTGACAGTAAAGTTATGGATGATGTGAAAATGCATCGCAGCAAGTGTACACATATTATAAGAAATACTTTATTTTCTCACTTCGAAAAAGATTTGATCAGTGATATTTCTACAAATAAATATAGTTTATTATTAGACGAATCCAATGATATTTCGGTACTGAAAGTGCTTGGTGTGTGTATTATATATTACAGCAACAATACAGACAAAGTAGTTTCTACATATCTTGGACTAGTTCAATTGGAAAAGTGTGATGCAGAAAGTATAGTTCAAGAAACTGAAGAACCTTTTAATCAGCAAACAGTTAGACTTGACAAATTTGGTTGCAATTGGTACCGATAATGCCTCAGTGATGGTTGGCATAAACAATGGCGTTTATGCCAAGTTGAAGGAAGCTATCCCATCGTTAATACTTATAAAATGTATGTGTCATTCATTGCAGCTAGCATTATCACATGCTTCATCTGAATGTTTACCAAGGAATTTGGAATACCTTATTGCTGAAACACATAACTGGTTTTCAAAATCATTTGTCAGACAACAGCAATACAATGCATTGTATTCGGCCTTAAATAATGGTTCCACACCACTGAAAATTCTGTCAGATTGCAAAACCAGGTGGTTATCAATACAACCAGCTGTTGAAAGAATTGTGAACCAATGGTTGGAGTTAAAGACACACTTTGAAATAACAAGACAAAGTGAAAAGTGCTACACAGCTGAGATACTATATGGAATGTACAGTGATAAAAAAATTTGGCATTCCTTCTCTTTTTACAACCTATTCTAATGGAAGTGCAAAAAGTTAATAAACTGTTCGAATCCAAACATGTTGATAAAGTTAAATTACTTGACGATCTCACTTTGCTATTTTACTCAGTTGGTAAAAGACTGGTGTTGCCAACTTCAAAAGTTGATTTGCTCACTTGCACTATAGAGAGCTATTTGGCTCCTAAGCCATACCTTGGATATCAAATTGAATCAAAAATTGATGATTTAAAAACAAAAGGACTGTTAACAGAGAATGAAGAGAATAACTTAAGAAAACGCTGTCAAGATTTCCGTATCTCATTGTTCAAGCAGCTAAAGCAGAGACTTCCTGAAAATCTAGATGTTTTGAAAAATATTTCACTCTTTTCTGTGAGCAACATACTTCAGCCAGTAAAGGACATACCTAAATATTGTAAAGTTATGAAATTTTTAGGGGCTACTGACAATAGTGTCGCGGGAGCAGAATATCAGTTAACCAAAATAAACTTAGTTGAATGGACAAACAAAACAGAAACTGGAGCGTTTTGGAGTGAAGTGAGACAATTTAAAGATGCCTCATCAAACAGTCCATTCTGTAAACTCTTTGAATGTGCCATGTCTGCCATGATACTACCCCACTCAAATGCTGACGTAGAAAGAGTTTTCAGTGCTATGAATTACATCAAATCTAACATAAGAAACAGGATGAAATTAGACCTCTTAAATGCTATCTTGACAATAAAGTTTGGCCTGATGAGAGTAGGAAAATGCTGTTCCACTTATCAGCTCCCTGATTGTGTATTAAAAGAAATAGGAACAGCTAAAGCATACCAGAGTAATTTGGGATCTGAAGCTTCAACTTCATCATCCAAGCTAAGTTTATCCTGTGGATCTTGTGAAGCAGACATCAGTGAAGATGAGGACATGTGTCTATAGGGTAAAGTCATTTCAATAGTTTTGTAATTTGTGACTCTTTTCATTTGGATATTTTTTTTAAATATTTTCCACGCAAATTTAGATCTTTTTAGATATTTTTTTTACCCTGTTTTGGATCTTTTTTGTCAAAGAAAAGTGGCAACACTGTTCTTGTATCTTGTATCCCAGTTCGTGCAAATCGTGAAAACGGTGAATCCCGGAGCTGTCTGTATCATGTGTTGAGTTTGAGCTCATATGGTCGACACAGATTAGAAATAAGAAGCGTTTAGTGTGTAAAGCGTTTCTTTCACTTCACTCGAAATGCCCAGAAGCAGGAGTAGAACTCCGCCTTCAAAACGTGGTAAGCGACTCTATTAATTTCTATACGACGTACGTCCCTCTGGAATATTTATATTTGGTTAAGTTAAATGTGCATTTATTAAGTGTAATACTAATTAATACTTAAATAATTATAATACTCATAAATTGTGACGTTGTCAAGAAATCTGCATCTGCTAATGTCAAGTAATGACGAGTCCGTTTAGAGTCAGTATAAGCTGCAGTTAAGAATGATAACTGAACCACTCGCTGCGCTGTGGCTGTTCTCTTCTCTACACCTGGAATGACTCCGCTCGCGGCGTCAGGGAAGGAAAATATATCTACTTAGAACGGAACGGGCACTTCTGTTCGCTTCGTAAAAAAGTACTTTTCAGTGTCTCTGATATTTCTGCTGTCCATGTTCTGTGTGGTCAACCTTTGACTCTTCGTTGGGCTCTCCTTTAAATACAACGGTCCCAAATGATATACGCAGAAAGTTAACCCTTACAGAGCCTCATTACATCCTACCCTACAAAGATTTAAAAGGTGTAGCTCGGAAAATATAAGGAATGAAAAGTATGAGGAAAAGGGCGAAGTCTACTACTTACCCACAGTTAAATCCTTTATTGCCTTTATATGTGAAAATTGGGGCACAGAAGTTGCAAACAGTGCCCGAATATCTGTTCTTTCTGGGTGTCCGCCATTTCAACAGGACGCGGCTTGTCCGCGATTCTCGTTCCGGGCGAGACATAATCAATAATGCGCATTTTAATGTACGCGCATGTCTGGACAACTTCAAAACAGCAGTCACCTCGGGACAACTTCAAACCAGCAGCCGCCACTATGGCGCTGCACTATCCCGATGACCCCTTGACCGTGGCGAATGTGACCACACTGGCAGTTCCGACGCAAGTAGTAGCTCATGACTGTTTTCCTGCGACTATAGTGCCACCTCCGAGAGTATCCCCCGAGAGAAGGGGTTAAACTAGATGGCTAGGACTCAGAGCAAATACAATGGAGGAAGCTGCAGGAGAAGCGGTAGCTGCTGCTTGTGAGTCCCAGCCATCTAGTTTAGCCCCTTCCACGCTGCGCGTAGCGGCGCGAGAGATACTCTCAGAAGTGGCACTCTAGTCGGCAAAAAGAGGTCCGGAACTTACATATAACTGTGGCTCTGCCGTAGGGTAGCACACGGCCAACTCTAGATATAAATAGCCTGAAGATGGCCCTGCCGTAGGATAGCGCTATCGGCAGTATTCTAGCGTGTCACTAATTTTTTTCGTCCGTAGTTAATCCTAGTTTGGCCGCCATGTAATCCCCGTAAAAAATCCGGTGCGTTTCGCGAAAATGTCGTGCGCAGTTAATCCTACTTTTGACACGGTTGAATCACCGCAAAAGAAATGCGAATTTTAGATATGAGTGAGGCTCTGTTTGTGTTTACTTTCTGCGTAGATCATTTGGTACCATTATTTAAAGGACAGCCAAACTTAGTTTGAAATCGCTGTTCTCTGTTCTGATCTGAATACTTCACATGATGATTACTAGACATTACGATGATGTGCAGTAACTAATTTTTCGGGAGAGTGAAAAATTCTTACTTCAGAATCAGAGATCAGTGGGATTGTCTGCACCATTGAATACATGCAAAGTTGAGAGGGAGGCATCATAGTCTTAGGACTCTAGGGGTGGATGGAGGAGGAGGAGGTCATTAGAGGGGCAAGAAAGGGCTCTCCTCCGAACTTGTTCCCATATTATGGCGGCCAACCAAATACCCTAACAGGGCCTCAGGCATATGTAAAATGCAGACTTCCTTCGACGAACACATCGCGGCAAAACTATGATTACTGTCCATTGACAATTACGAAAAGGCAACAATACACATGATAATGACATGGCGGGGAGACCACACACTCCCACGCAAGTTAGCAATAGTGTTCTTCCGATTAAACTCACCGCCGAGGGTATTCCCCACGCCGCTACGCTCAGCGCAGATGTGGGGCTTAACTAGATAGCTGGGACTCACGAGCAGCAGCTACCGCATCTCCTGCAACTTCCTCCAATTTATTTGCTGTGAGTTCCAGCCATCTAGATTAGCCCTACCCCCCATCTGCGCCGCGCGTAGCGGCTATGGGCGGTGTGGCATAGTTGCAGAAACAGGTCCACAATTAACATATCGCTGAGACCCTCTTAGAGTATTTGTTTGCCCTCAATAATGTTGGCCCTTTATTCGGTGTGCATTTTACACACGACTGAGGCCCTGTTATTACCGCCATTTGAGGAGAGCCACAAGGAAGTAAGAAGCATAAACATTAAAATTTGAAATGTTAAAAATGCAAATTAATTGGGAAGATTTGGATGATAATGTGTCACTATCCTAAAGTAAAAAGAGTAGCCTGACAGCCCTGCCCGGGCAAAATTTGGAGTTAAAAATCTACCCAAAGTATTTCAGGAGTTCATGCACTGCCCTGAGATTCTTTAGACTCAGGCTTCAGTCATAAGTAGAATGGAGCACTTATGGGTTACTACCCTTGTGTCATGATGTTGATCGTGTAAACCTACACCAGAATATGAAGCTGCAGGAGATGATTAAATAAAAAATGTTTGGGGATTTTGGTGTGTTTGTTGTTACTGACTTCTTCTTTAACATTTCTTCACTTCTCATTTATTATTGGGAAAAATTGAAACAAATTGCATGACATATAGACCATGTGAAGATAAAAAAACGGACCATGTAAATGATGAAAAAAAGGAAAAACAGCATCAGGAAACCCCCATAATCAAAGTCCACAGCTTGGCAAGAAAATAAGAGACATAAAAAAAGCGAAGATGGTTAGAAAATACTAATTATTTGGGAGAATGTTTAGACAGGTAGAGTGCAACTCATTATCATCATGTAGCAGGTTCTTTGCAGAACGTTGCTCTCATCACGGTCTGCCTGAAAGAAACTTGGTCTCTCACCAACTCTCCCACCTCATGCACTTTTATACTCAAGCAGTCACTTATATCCTGTGTCTATCTTCATGTTGTCAGCCCCTGCCCCTCCTTCCTGGTACCATGCCTTCTGATATTATTTTTTCAAATCCCTTGTGGCGCTTGAAATGACCAAAATATTTCAGCTTCCGCGACAGGATGCTATTTATTAGCCAATTTTCCTTGATGTTCAGATCTTTCAAGATGTCAGTATTTCACCTCTTCCTTTTCCAAGATATTCTGAGAATCTTTTCTATAGCATTTCAGCTTAAAAGTCCCTATTCTTTTTCTTAAGGACTGGGAGATAGTCCACGACTCACATCCGTATGTTGAGTGAGACTTCTAATTAATAAATATGCAAAGGTTAGGAGAGCTTGGTATGTTGGTTGACAGCCTGTGCTCTAGCTGAGCAAAATAATGCAGCGGAAAAGTTGTGTTTTGTTAATTGCTTTTGGCGTCAGCATATATTTCCTTTTTGTACACAGTACCGGCACCGTTTTCAGCATAATTTTTTTTAGTGATACTGTAAAAATACTTTATGGTGAGTACCAGTACCTTTTTTGGAAATTTTATGGCGAGCACCGGCACTTTTTCCTAGAAAAAATGCCCAGGCATCAGTATTTGTATAATACTTTATGTAAACTGTCGCTACTGTCTGTATTTACCACTTTTTGGGTTTAGTGTAGACAAAGGGGCCAAGAGCCTGAGGGTTTGGTTTGGGCCGCATGGCTAGTGCTGTTGCCACGGACTGTGCATGTTAGGATGTTTTTGTCTCTGACAGAAAATCTCCATCATCTTACTTAGCTGGGGTTGAGCTCGGCTCTCCCGATTGAGTCTGTTTATACTTTATGTGACCGACATTATCATGGCATCCAATAGTACCTTGGGTAGCTCTGTTTGTCAGTCTGGTAAACTAAAAGTTGCTTTGATTGCACACAGATATCTCTGTTTGTCAGTCTGGTAAACTAAAAGTTGCTTTGATTGCACACAGATATCTCTGTTTGTCAGTCTGGTAAACTAAAAGTTGCTTTGATTGCACACAGATATCTCTGTTTGTCAGTCTGGTAAACTAAAAGTTGCTTTGATTGCACACAGATATCTCTGTTTGTCAGTCTGGTAAACTAAAAGTTGCTTTGATTGCACACAGATATCTCTGTTTGTCAGTCTGGTAAACTAAAAGTTGCTTTGATTGCACACAGATATCTCTGTTTGTCAGTCTGGTAAACTAAAAGTTGCTTTGATTGCACACAGATATCTCTGTTTGTCAGTCTGGTAAACGAAAAGTCACTTTGATTGCACACCAATATTTCTCATATCGTAAGACTAGTAAACTAAAAGTCTAATTGCACATGCATGTCTCTCATATTTGTAAGCCTGGTAGAGTGAAAGTTACTTTGATTACACATGGATATCTTTCCCATTTGTAAGTCTGGTAAACATATTTCTAACATCATAAGACTAGTAAACTAAAAGTTCTGATTGCACGTGGATATCTCTATTTGTAAGTCTGGTAAACTAAAGTCACTTTGATTGCATACACATATCTCTCGTATCATAAGCATGTTAAACCAAAAGTTCCTGTGATTCTGTGCACATATCTCTTTGTATGACTGAAAAACTAAAAGTAACTTTGCACTTCCTATTGCCATGGGCTGTAATTTCTATGACAGTGTAACACTGTCCTTTGTATTTGTTGAATAAAGAATCATCATAGCACTCAGGACACTCCTATGAGCGCTCCATCCCCTTCTTCACCAGCAAGCGAGCAGTTCCAATTCCAATGGCACCAGTAGCTGTCTGATTGTTTATCCGTCTCGCCTTTGCCTTGAATGTTGAGTGCTGGCCAGATCTCCTGGTAACTTTTTACAGCGCCGTTCTCCTCAGACAGTAATGATCTGTCTGTGCCTCCCAACTGTTTACTCTCTCCTAAAGGGCCCTCACAACATCTAGCTTGTCATACATCAGTTCACCACCAACTGGTGTAGAACAGGCCAGTATATCTGCCTTCTCATTTCCCAACACATCAATAGATTATTATACTTAATAAGAAAACAAATCATTGCCGGAGCTACGGAGTGTGTGCTCTGCTTGATACCGTCTTCAAGTAACAGTGGAGAGAGTGGAAAGAGCAGAAGACTTATCATTTGGAAAGATGAAAAGGTGCCAGCCATTTCACTGATAATTTTCACTGCTATTACATTGTCTGATTGATCATGCATGACACAGTGCAAACCCTATTGATTTCCCTCTCTAGTCACAATTTTTGTTTTTAATAACTATAAATTTCCAGTTTTGCAGAATGCTGTTTATAGTTTGTCTTAAGATTTGTTGCACATTTTAAAAGTCCCTTTTAAAGCTAATTTATAAAACACAGAACTTGTAATGTGGAAATGATAATGCAGAAGACTGAAAGAAATTTACCCTTTTACTGTGAGGTTAATGTGGATGATATGTTTTCTTGTTTACAGACAGACGAAGGTCAAGATCTCGTTCAAGGGAGCGCAGGCGTAAGTATATATGTGTATATATATATAGAAAAGTTCATTTACTGTGTGGTTTTTGGGGTCCAATTTTGTGATGAACAAGAATAGAACCCCCCCCCCCCCCCCCTCCTTTTCCATTAGTAAAAGTCAACTAATTACGGGTATTTATATATATATATTTCTGCCTTTCTAGACAGTAGTGTTCCATTGTGCTATAGGGGGGAATATATCAATATGTATGTATGTATGTATGTTTGTTGCATTGTGACTGAATATTTGTGTTATTATTTGTTTGTGTTTTTTCATATAGATCGCAAGAAAAGAAGTAGATCCAGATCACCCAGATATAGATCACCCCCAAGGCACAGATCAAGGTCCATATCTCCCAGAAGGAGGTTAGTATGAGTTCAGCAAGCGTAATGTTTTTGTCTCTTGTGTAGGTTTAGAAAAAAATTCTGTGTGAGTTCCGGGGCCCCTTTTTGGGGTTGGGGGTTGAAAATAGACACACTGCCTCTCTAACAAATATGTTGTTAAAGGTGATTAATTAGGGATTTTTCCTCTGAAGTCAGAGCATTTTTGTCTGAAAGGTGAGGGACCAACAGTCTGCATACAAGTTAGCCAGATCTGTAAATGTAAAACATCACACAAAATTCAAGTTCTGCAACAAGACTAAAGTCCAGAAGTTGGTTAACAACTAGAACTCTGCAGCCAGTGACCGCTAAGAAGAAAATGTTATCATCTTGTAATATACTGAGTCATTTCATGGTAGTGCAGCTCCTTCCCTTGCCATAACATTTTGAAAATGTGAATAGAGCTGAGTAAAACAAAACCCCCATCGGGTAATCGCAGTCCCAACATCACAGTAATCAAGAGCTGTTGTGTTCAGAAGAAAAGAATCTTGCCACTGCTGGGGATTGAACTCCGGCTGTGATGCAGCAGAGATGCTGAACCGTACTTATTGGTGACCAGATCTCATATGTCATGACCTATCTGCACCTCTTTGCAGTTGTCATTGAATCAGGTTCCCAGCCAGAAACCTGGCTAAGATACATAAGAAAATGGTTCCCTCAAAACTGGCATCTGTCTGCCTGAGGCAGGGAGCCAGCAGTCTACACATCTGCAAGCAGATCTGTGGAACAGATAGATTTTCACACAAGTTAGTACTCATCTGGGTACCAGGGGCTGCATTGAGGGGAAACAGAAATACACTGCCCTTCCCAAAAAGCATGACGTAGAAGTGAACTATTTGGGGGCATCCTTCAAAGTCAGAGTACATCTGCCGGAGAGGCAAGGAACCAACAATTTGCATACAAATAAGCTGCATGTGTGAAATGGATGTTCTTGCAGCACTCAGGTTTAGACAAAGAAATAAAAGTTGCAAAATTAATCTATATTCTGCTTTAGTATTTAAAAAACCCCAATTGGTGGTTTTGAAACAAAGATATTAATAAAATGACATTACTGTTAAAGGGGAAGTGCGTAGCCAAATCCTAAAACATATGTTTAGTGGCCATCATAATAAATGGAAGATTAACAGCATAATAGGCCAAGCAGACACTGCATTTCGGAAGATGTAAAATATATGTAATCAGTCACTTTCCTTGTGGATTGATGGTATGCAGTTTTTGACATTCTGTTGGCTGTTGGCATGAATTTTTGATAATTTTGTTGCTTTTCTTGGATGTACCTGTTAAAATATTGGTGCACTGTTTTGACATTGCTATAAACTTATGATTTGTTTCTCCCATTTGTTAGGTCGCCAGTTAGATCTCCATCACATAAGCGATCACGGGAAAGGTCTCGTGAAAGGTAATTTTGTTTTTTTTTAGATAACTGAAATTTATAGATGTCAGTTTATAGTTTCATATTTTGCTGCTATTTAGGGGATTATCAGTGCACTGTTGCTATTCATCTGATGTATTTGCTCTGAGGACTTGGTTGTAGGCACACACACACACAAAAGTTTATTATACTTACTGTTTTCAGTAGTTTGTACTGCTTGCAGATTTGGTCTGTGTAATTAATCCACTAAGAAGCATACTGAAAAAGGAGGGTGGGGTGGAGGAACAACATTCACACACAAAGAAAGGCTGTGGTCAAAACATGCAATTTGTATCTTGTGTCTATACATTGTTTCCCAGTTCCTCTCCCTTAAGCGTCCCAGTAAGTGGATTAATTTCTTGGTGTTATCTTGATTGCAGTTGTCCCTGTTTTCTTCATGTTTTGGTCTATGTAGACGATAGTTATAGAGACAGTAGAGTACATCAGTATTCTGCTCATTGTGTGGATGGATCCTTAGAATAAATCCATCTGGTTACCCCATCCCGTCCCGCCCTCATACTTTATTACTCTTACTGTGTAAGCATTTGCGTATATTTATCAAATTATTACACCATAGTTACTTAATGTTCTCCACAGATATCATTTTTTCCTAATCGAAGGCTTCTTGTGTGCATTTGCTATACATAATGGCAGTAATTTGAAATGTAACAAATACTAGAATTAACACAAGCTACAGGTATAAACCTTGACATACAAAAGTCACTATAAAAGACCAGGGTTTGCTTCTGCCTGAAATCTCACAAAGAATCGGCCTTCACCCAAGTGTAGATTTATTCAATGATTGACTGGAATTTGCAGCTACAGTTTTGCACAGGATGATGTCAGTCACACATTTTTTAGTCATCTCTTATGGCATGCATGGTAGGTGTGAAAATTTGCTAAAGCTGTGTAGGTTATGATGCATTGTTTTAACTATACACAGTCACAGTTGTGAGTTATACTCTGGGTACCTTCCTTTTGTCTTGTCTCATAGGTCATGACTTTTTGAAATTAATACTGTTGACGGGAGGGTTTAACAACAGACTAAAAAGAAAATATTTCTTTCTAGCACTCGCTGGCTGAAAACTATAGTAGATAGTTCTCCATATTCGTCACATCTTGACTTTAGTCTTGTTTCTAAACTTTTGCATGCACATCCATTTTACACATGTGGCTTATTTGTATGCAGACTGTTGGTGCCTCACCTCTCAGGATTATGCACTACATTTTTAAAGGAAACATCTTTATTTAGTCGTCATTTAGGATATGCTAGTTAGGGGGGCAGTGGGTCTGTACTTTCCCCCAGTGTGGGACCCTGGAACCCTCACAGAGAATTCACAGTATTTATTGATACAGGTTTAAACAAAAAAGACAACAGATTATGCAGTGTATTGCCTAGTACATTTCACTGAATGCCAGATGTTTTGCTCTATCAAGTATTGTAACAAAAATAAATAAGATAATAAAAATTGAGTCTAACAATAAAACTAGCACTCAAATCTAACTTTCTGTCATTTATTTGCTTGATATTTATTAATTATGTTACAGTAGAATACAGCTGACAAGATAAAGGTTTTACTTAAAATAAATTTTAGTCTGTTTTCTTTGTCCAAATTCACGATGAAACATTGCTTTAATTAGGTTTAAAATGAATATTAAATGATAGGAACACAAACAGTACTTTGCACAATTTATTATTGGCATATATTTTGCTGTGTCTCATTAGCATTACTACAGGGTTACATCAACATAGAGTGAAACACAACACATGATTCTTTCCAATGAAATAACACAAATCACATCTTCTGTAGTTATACAGTATTTCTCAGTAACAAAATTTCAAGATGGCCGTGCGATTACCACAAAAGTTTAATATTTACTATAATATTTACCCTGCAAGGTACCAGAGGATCAGGATGAGATGAAAGATTGACTGTACGGTTCTGGTTTCGATGTTAAAAACTGCTCTCATAGTTTGTTTTTTTGTGTCTCTGGTATGAGAGTCACACTGTGGAAGAACGTGGGACATCACTGTATGATATTCTGAAAGACAACTGTGGTACACTGTAGCCAACCTCCACTGTGGAGATGGCACATTATTTGTATGGTTACTATAATATTTAATATTATGCAAGCAGACAATCCATTTTTGGACATATCATTAGGAAAAAACTGCAACATGCTATGACAAAGTGGGAGGGTGATGAAACCTTTAAAAAATGTTTTCTTTCTAATTAACATCAATTGTCTCAGAGAGCCACTATTTGGGTGAGAATCCAGCATTAGCAAATCCAGGAAACGCTGTGACATATGAAAACGTAAAACACTATTATATTAGGATCATAACAGTTAAGACATAATCTGTACAATTTGTGTAGTACAATTTGGGTGGGTTCACCTTGAATGTATTGACTACGTATAGGTTATGTGTACTTAAGTTTCCAGGAGTTACCAGATCTGGCCAACACTCAAGGTAAAGGTGAGATGGATATACAATCAGATAGTTACTGGGGCCATCGGAATTGGAACTCTTCGCTTGCTCTTGAAGATGGGAATAGAGCGCTTATGAAATTGTCCCGAGTGCTATGAGGTTGATTCTTAAGTCAACATTTATCATAAGTTTCTTTTGTGTGACTTTTTAATAAATTGTTAATATTTTCATAATAGTGGTAAAAGTTATGACACAAATAATATCAATTTATGTTCCTTTATGTTTTACAGAGAAAAGGAACCACACAGGATAGAGAAAATTGTTCTGTCTGATTCAGAAGAGATTGATGGTATATTTCCATATATGTTTTTTGTTTTGTAGAAACTCATTTCCTGTTCCTGTTTCAAACCTGATACTGACCAATGAATAAAAGAAAAGAGCACATGCTTATCATCTCATGATACATAGGTTGTTTCTGACCATTGGGAAAATGGCTGGTATGACAGTGACAAAAGCTTTAAGTTGATTGCAAGATCTGACCCCCCCCCCCCCCCCCCCCCCCCCCCCCCCCCCCCCCCCAAATCTTGTAGTTGGAGGAATATCATTAACCATGCGGGTTTCGGGGCCCTATTTTATGGCGAATGAATATATTTCCCCACCAACCAGCGTGTTGTAAAAAGTGACTAATTAGAAGTGTTTACTTCAGGGTTGCAGTCTTATCTTCCTGGAAAGTAAGGAATCCAGTTAAAGCAGATGTGCACACAAAACTCAAGTTCTGGAACAAGACCAAGGTCCACAAGTGGATGAACAACCAAAACTTTCTGCCAGAATTCACAGCCAGTGAATGCCAAGAAGAAGAAGAAAAGACATCTTATTATTTTTTTTGTTATTAAAGCTGATCAGTCTTTGTGATTTAAAAAAAAATATAAGTTGTGTATGGTTTACAGGAGGACGTTGCAGAATGAGCCCTATCATTTTTTTATCACTAGAATTTTGTGTGTGATTTTTCTCGGTGATCTTATAAGTAGCAATTTGACATTGCTTTTTGAATCGCCTGCACTAATACCTTGTTGAAATAGTGCAAAGCGGTCGGCTGAAAAATTCCCCACAGCTGGCATTGCATCGAATATTTCAGAATTACAATGAGCATTCACAACACCTAAGCTGCGGACGTTGAAAATCAGTTTCTTTTTTTTTTCTTGCAGCAGTTGTTCATTAATTATGATAGCTGTAAAACTTAAGTTCAGATACATCAGCACACAGGGTTATTCACTTACATAGTCATCAAAACTAAATACTAGGGTCAGTGTAAGGGAAATTGTGAAAAGCTCAGGTTATACAGTATTTATGGATGAGCAAATCTATCCGTTTTACCTTTATCAGTGTTAGGTTCTGTAATATAGTTATTATACTGTGCAGACATGACTCAACTGGAATTTACCCAATCCGAGATCGCCTAAAGTGGTCAATGCTGTATGTGTCTTGCATTTTTCACAGTAGAATTAACAGGGCATCTAATCGGCATTGGATCCAATCATACCCGCTAACAGCTTAATGTTTTTCACACCAACAAAATCAAATCAAAGCAGTCAGTGACATTTTTTTCAGTTTTTACAAGAAAATGTAAATGAATATTTATCAGCTATTTAAGGTCATTAGACTTTGTGGCCACCTGATGAGAATGCCCTTGTACCACCTGCCACAGAGAGCTACACTGAAGAAATATAATGAACATAGATCAAGGGGAAGACCACGCAAGAAATGGAGCGAAAACATCAGGAACAATGTAACAGAAATGAACACCAACTTCTACAATGCATTGGGAAAAGCGCAGAAACGATCCTTACATCTCCCCTCAAACCTCGCTGAGGTAAATGATGGAAGAGAAGAAAAAGGCGGCTTTATGGATATCCTGAATGTAACGAGGAGAGACAGGATAACAATGACAAGAGCAGGAAACAAATTAGGACTGTACTGTTACATTACGTCATAAAACAACAGGTCAAAGGCACGCACCAGATGCCTCTTCAAAACCTGATGCTGAAAGGCAGAACAGGACTAGAAAAGAAGCCTTTATGCTTTATGAAAACAAACAGTTGCAGAGATGGAGGTTGACAGTGAGACATAATTTAATATTTCTGTTGACATTATTTCTTTATTCTCCGGCAGAGTCCAAAATGGAAGGCCTGGACGAAGAACAAATGGCCATGATGAAGCTAATGGGTTTTGCTACCTTTGACAGCACAAAGGTTGGTTTCTCTGATAATTATAGCGTCTGCATGCTCAGAAAAAGCAGATGTGATTGTCTTTTTTTTTTTTTTAAGATTATGAAAATTTTCACTTGTGATGGACACACATTTGTATTCTGATATCAGCCAGTGGTTTTTGTTTGTTTTATTTTAGCTGAATACATGCTTGGTCTTTCGAATTTAAAAGTTTAAAGAATGAAGTCAGTCAATGACTGCTTATTCATCTCTTTTGGCCATAACTTTATTTGTACTCTTTTTTTTTTCAATGTTTAATTTTTTTTAAAAACATTATCTTTTAACATGTGTAAACAGTTATGTGTAGAAAAAGAGGAGAGGGAAAAAAAGATTAAACACAAGCAGATATATATATATATATATATATATATATATATATATATATATATATATATATATATATATATATATATATAAAATACATACTACTGAACCTGAAAAATGTCCTTGTATATTCATTCAGGGCAAGAAAGTGGAAGGCAACGAGTTGTCTGCTGTAAACTTGCAAAGGAAGAGAAGATACAGGTAAGTTTCCTTTAAGATTATTTAATGACCAGTCTCTTTGTGGAGCATATTTCAGCATATTATATTCTTTCTTGATTGCTGCGATATTCAACATTATTCTGTTTACAAGCTTGTATTTCCTCCTGATCTACATACGCTAAGCATATTTTACAAGAAAAGCAGGACTGGCAAGTGTCTTCTGGATCTTTCAGCCAAAGAATTCTTGTCATTCAGAAGGTATCATTGGGGAAAAAGGTTTTCATTTAGCCGTGCAAGATATAGAATCTTAACATTGTGTTGAAAATATGCATAGCCAGAAAATAATGAAAGATATTAGTTTAAGTTTATTGTAGATTTTTTCTCTATAACGAAGGGACAGGTAGAAAATACCTTGTTCTTAATTTACTGTTTGTTTTTTCATTTATGAAGAAATAGTAACCAAGGATTCAGGAAAGGATGAATAGTAACTTATGATTTTAAGGATGAAGGATAGTAACTAATTTTTGTTGTTGTTGAGAAGGGTAACTGCAATTTCATGACACTTTAAAAAATAGTTGCAGTGAATATGCTAACAGTTTACCATTTTCGTGTTTTCTTTTTCTCTTGTTTTCTTATACTGTCACATGCCTTTTTAAGATGAGAATGTGAATGTTACACTGTAGCCCATTAGGTATTTTGATTGAGATAGACTCTTTCTGTCCCAATCAGTGTTCTTTGATGCCGCTCATGTATTTAAATCAAAATGCTATATATGCTTTTATGTCTTATATTTAGTCAATTACAAAATCCTGCCAGGAATGTTTTTTTTTTTGGCCTTTGTCTGACTCATATACTTACTAGTTTTAGAATTGTCATTATTGCCTTCCTCAGAAATCAGCTTTAATCTCCTAGGACTGAAAGAATTAAGATTTGTTGGTCATGTGGAATTAACTGCCCCATTCCTCCCTGTGTGGGTTCCTGGGCCCTATTATATGGAGAAAAATATAGACCCACTGTCTACCCAAAAGCATGTCGTAAGTAACAGTCGACTTATTTGCAGCTTCCTTCGAAGTCAACACTCAGGTTCTGGAACAGGACTGCACTCCAAAAGTGGATGAACAACCAGAACTTTCCGCCCCATTCCAAAGGAAGTTTAGATCACAAAATTCAACCAAATGTGAAGTATAATAAAGAAGAATTACTAAGCAAGCCAGAATGAGAGGCTTATTTGTACAGAAATATTTTAAAATATTTTTGGTCTCCATGTTGGAGGTTACTTTTACTGCATCTACTTCTTAAAAAAAGTCCATGGAAACAAAACTGAGGAGGGGGGGGGGGTGGGAAGCAGATACAGACAGACCAAAGCCTAAGAGTATAAACAGACTAGGCAGCAATGCTCAGACCAAAATTTAACTCAGAGCACAGTTGCATCGAATGGGTCTTGCTAACTCTGCTGCTTGTGGTTGTGGCTTGCCAGAGCCAACTCCAGAGCATGCCTTATAGACCTCAAGAGTAGTGTCCTATTCATGATCCATATTGGGTCACTGAAAAAGAACTGCATCCACTGCTATCTTTGGGAATATTATATGATGATACTCTAGTCTCTTCTATGGTGTGACTCTTGTACAGCTATATGATATCCATGAAAACACATCTTTTTTTTCCTAATTACCCACTAGGTAATGGCAGTAAGGCATGGTGAGAATTGCAAAGTATGTTTACTAGCCTCTGAGCTACAGAGCTGATGACCTATATTGTACATTTATTTCAGTCCTAAACAAAACCTGAAACACTGCTGAATCCTCTCTCTTTAGCCTAATATGCTTTCTTACTATTTTTATTCAGTCATAACACACTCAAGATATCTGGATTGTCCAGTGCTCACTTTTACTGTTATATAGTGCTTTCGAAAGTAATACACTGATGCATTTTAATGAAGAATATTTCTTCATTGGTATTTCCTCTGAAACCTTTTTCTGGTCATAATTGAAGTGAAAGTTGTTTGTTAGTGTTAACTACATTAATTGTTAACCCTAGTTTATTTAAATGTATTTCTTTTAATCCATTAGGCAGTACATGAACAGAAGAGGAGGTTTCAATCGCCCACTGGATTTTGTAGCCTAACAGAGGATTAAGCTGGATTCCATCACTTTCCATTCAAGTGTCATTTCTGCTTGGTGCTTTTCATTGCAGAATGTTAGTTGAGTGATTCAGTATGTTAAGTCAGTCTATATGTCCATTGTGGGACAGAACTAGCTACTATGTTTTTACCTTTCCGGTTAAGAATTCATTTGTTTCCTTAATTTAACATTTTCAGATTGTTTGGAAGTTTTTTTAATTTTAAATTTAAAGTATGAAACAAGTGAATCAGAGATTTACATTACAACCTTTTATGAATCTCTTCCTCCTACCCCATCAACGTGATTAAAAAAGAGGGCAGAAAGAAAAATCTCAAGCATTATTATCAAGAACTTGAAGAAAAACTTATTTGTAAATCAAAGTATCAGATTACTTGAGAGAAACAGTAACTGGTATTTAACTGTCCAAATACTTGAAACATTAACTGGTATTTTACTGTCCAAATATCAGTGTGATAGTTGACACTGTTTTGTCTTGATAGTGTGTGATATGTGCATTTTTGGTCTAATGTTTGACAAGCGATAAGTTAAATTTATAATTAATTAAACTGAAAATTAAAAATATTAGTATCAAAGATTACTACAAATGTACCTAATTTCAAAATTACACGCCCCCCCCCCCCCCCAAAAAAAAAAAAAAACTACCAGGGTGTTGAAAACCACTAGACATTGTTGTTTGCAGTGGTGAGTTATTCTTTCTCATTTTACTGTTTTGGCATTGTGGCAGTTTTAATGGTAACAAATATACAGTGCTTATCTGTATACAGAAACCAGATCATGTTATGTCAAAATATGATTTTTCATATCTGTTTACTAAATAATTCTTCCCATTAACTATTTTTGTGCAAATTTTTTTCTTAAGATATCTAAATTTGACAGAGGGAACATGCTACTGTAGCCTTAGTCAATTCATGACTCAGAACAAAGCTGATTATTCTAACATGTAACGGTTACAGGTTATCGCCATACTACACTATGTGGCTCCTATAATATTTGTTGTTTGTTGATTACTGATTTAAGAATCATTATAGTACACTCGACCTACCCATTGATACTGTTTTCTGCAGCAAATGTCTTCAGGTTGAATATTGAATTAAGAATCAGCATCATAGCACTGGGGACTTCCCCTGTAACCACTCCGTCCCTATCTTCAGCAGCAAGCGAAGAGTTCCAATTCCAGTGGCACCAGTAACTGATAGTAAATCCATCTCACCTTTCCCCTGAGTGTTGAGCGCCGGCCAGATCCCCTTGTAAGTCCTCACGGTGTCATTCTCCCCAGACCATAATTATCTGTGCCTTTGCACTGTTCAATCGCTCCCAAAGAGCCCTCACAACATCCAGCTTGTCATACATCAGTTCATCACCAAGCGGTGCAGAACTGGCCAGTATATCTGCCTGCTCATTTCTCAACACACCAGCATAACCTGGAGAAAATATCCAAAGAATGCTGACTACCCGAAACCTCTGAAGTGATGCTTGCCACTGTGCCTGTTGTATGCCTGTCTCCACCTTTCTCAGCATGCTCTCGAATCAGTTTTAATCAGGGCATGTGTGTACAGCTGATTCTCAAGCCAGCGGAAAGTTTAGATGCTAACTGTTCCCGCAGCACACTGATTATACACACATCATTGTCTTTCTCTTCTTCTTCTGCGTTCGACATCAGTCATGCTAAACATTGAGTCCCGTCTGGGTCACAAAAAGGATTGTGCGTTTAAGGTCCCCCATAGCTTCTCTTTCAATGTGGCTCCCTTGGGCCAGATCCACAGTCTTTGCTGGGAGAGGTAATGGCAGTACTGTAGTGTGTGCCCAGGGGTCTGTCTTTCTGCTCCACAATCACAGGCAGCAGATTCTTTTATGCCTATCCTGTACGGGTGTGCTCAAAGACCACAGTGTCCAGTCCAAAGTCTAAAAATTGTTTGTTCTTTCCTGTTGAGTTTGTTTATGCTGTCACTCTCTGGTCTGTAATCTCCATTCTGCCTTCTCCACTCCCGCTTGAAAGACTGCTTTAGCGCTGTTTTGGTTTCCTTGTAGCTGTGTCGTGGATGAGGTTGTGGAAGATTACTCAAAGCTTTTGCCAACTCATCTGCTCTCATTTCCTTGAATACCACAGTGGGCTGGTATCCACTGCAAGACCAGTTCTGCTTCCTTGGAGAGTAAGCCAATGTTGGTCGTTAGATCTGCAATTAGTTTGTCTAGTTTTTTGCTTGATAGTGCTTGGAGAACAGACAATAAGTCACTAAGTATAACAATTTTGTGCCCTCTGTGTTCTTGATTGAAGAGATGTTGGACTACAGAAAGGAGGGCAGTTGCCTCAGCTCTGAAGTTAGTGCAGATGTTTCTTTCTCTTATATCCCCTCCTTGTCTGATCCAGACCTAAATCCATGTTCACAGATTCTAAACACATGTTCTTTAATCTAACCTCATGTCTTCTGTCAGCATAAATATTCTTCAGAATGTCTCCTTTGTCAAAATGTGTATGTTCCCATAGTTACCGCTTTTGCAGCTGAAAAATCTTTTTCCTTTCCCTGCCAGCTGTGACCACCCACACCTCCAATCTCAAACAAGATATTGTGGTATTATTTACTGCACACAAGCTTCTGTAATTCATGCTGTGTGGTGAGTTTATCATATAATAATCACACGTCAATTTGTAGCGCCTGTAAAGTATGTTGTGTGGTGCGAAGACTAAGGATGTAACAGCCAGCTGTGACCACCCACACCTCCAATTTCAAACAAGATATTGTGGTATTATTTACTGCACACAAGCTTCTGTAATTCATGCTGTGTGGTGAGTTTATCATATAATAATCACACGTCAATTTGTAGCGCCTGTAAAGTATGTTGTGTGGTGCGAAGACTAAGGATGTAACATGTTAACAAGTTTACTTCAGTGATCGACTGAGATGTAGACGGTGAGCAAGTACCTTATGTGCTGTGAGAATGCTGATCATCTCACCCATCTGTCTCTATTTGGGCTGACCTGAGCACCTGTGGCTTTGCCTGAAGTGCAGTGGTCAATACATATTCTTTTGCCTGTTAACTTTACTTGTGCTCGTTTTGCAACATTGTTTTGTTGGTTTTGCAAATACACTTCAATAAACATTTGGAAAAAAATTGGCTTTGTTAATGTTGTTATAGTTAGAAGCAATATAGTTAATGGCAGTATAGTTTTTGAGTCTTTAGTAGTCATAATTTTATCTCATGAATTTAGGTTAAACCCAATACATTTTTGGTGCGAGTTCAACGGAAATAAGTGAAACTGATGATTCAGATACAGAGTTTTATAAAAAGTCAGTCTGTAGAGGACATGAAGATTATCGATGAAATGATGAAAAAATATACAGTGCATAGTTTTGTAGTTAGTCATTGCACACAGAATGCAGTTTGACCACCACAGAATGCAGATGGAAAGATATTAGATGACATGAAGAATATCATACCTGGTGGCAGAATGAAATGAAGAAATGCAGAGGTCAACGCTTTCATCGGTGAAAAGAAGCAGATGCACTAGTATACAGACGGATGTTAGCCAAAGAAGAAGCGCATGGGGCATTTACAGCACGCTCAGCATGACGATGGAGGTGATGGCAGTGACGCAAGCGTTTGCCTGGCTTGAAACACAAAAATACACCCGCATATGTAACTCAGTGATTCAATGAGTATGATCAGGGTTCAGATGCGAAGACAATGGCTTGAATCAATTCAGAAGTCCACTGTGCGAGGAGTCAGATGGAAATGAAAGAGCTGACAGGTTGGCTGGAGAGCTTATTTGTTATTATCATGCCATGGGAAATAGACAGTTTCAAAAAACTTGGGAATTAAGATCGTCACACAAAGCACAAAATCCCTAGCTTCAGTGATGATCCCCAGAGGTCTCTTAGAAAACTGCACTCGTGAAAAGAATGATAGACCATGGAATTAGCCCACCACCTTCAGATCACGAGGCAAGTTTGAATATTTTGCTATGTACAAATTGTCTGATGGCATACAATGCACTTTCCAGCCCAAGGCATCTCCTGTGACCTCAGAACACAGTGAAAGTAAAATCCCACAGGTCCACTTGGTGAAGGATGGTGAACACACTGCAGTGTTGTGGGTATGGGACTGTAAAAAGTCAAGGATCTTTTCCATTCCTGTAGGTATATAGGGTTAGACCTTCAGCATCACTTCCAGTGAACGCTAAGTGCTCTTCGTATTCAAGCATCACTTTAACTGGTTATATCCCTTTGTTGCTTATGATGAACATGTCCAAATAACACTGTAAAGTAAAATGAGTGGAAGTAACAATGATAGAATTAACCAATCCACTGGAGGGACTTATACCAGCGTATACACAGTCACTGTGGTGTTGTGGCTAGTCGCTTGTCTGATGGTTAGAATATCATAGGTTCAAATTTGCATCATTGAGTTTTCTTTCTTTAAAATGACGCTCCCCACCACCACAGGTCAAACCAACCTAAAATGGGTAACAGGTACAAACTCCTGAAGTCCAGGAGGGAACAGTTGAAGGCAATGTTCCCTCATGAGATTTGGGGCTGCATTGTTGGGGTAAGGGCTGGTGGACTTCCCCGCCCCATTGTTACCCTGTATTAGCACTGGTTCCTGTGGTTTCCACAGACAATCATAGAAATCTTAGACGGTGGGAATAAATGTTTGTGGGGAAAAAAAGGGGAGGGTCTATGATTGCAGCATTGCTGGAGAATCACAATGATGTAAAAAGGAGTAGATTCTCTAGCAGTTTTTACTGAATATGGATGGTATGTGATAACCAATCGTTTACCGTCGATTTCGGGGAAAAAAAAATTGGGAGAAGACTACATCAGAAACCAGTCATAGGTAACAGTCGAGAAAGCCCTGGTACCATCTGCCACATATTTACACTGAAGAAATGTATTGAATACAAAGACCAGGCAAATTATCAAATGACTGCATTAAGGATGAAACGTAAAGAAATGAACACCAACCTATACAGCCTAAGAGAATAAAAATAAGATCCTAATTACACCCCCCACCCCCGCCTTCCAAAAAAAAAAAAAAAAAAAACTTCAAATTGGTAACTGGTGGAAGCAGAGTGAAGATTTATTTTTTTAGAGAAAAAGAAAATTAAAAGTTCGACCGCTTTCAGACTGCTGCTAGCTAGTAAATAGATCTTAAACTTCGACTTTTATTTGTGTTACGAATGTCAGGAGTAACGATCAAGTTCAAATCTATTTCTTAGTACAAGAGAGTGTCAACAAACAACACCCTCTGTCAGCTCGGAGGTTTGTGTGTGCCATCGCCCAGTTGTTCTCTCATATAACAAACGTTATGTGGGGGAATTAACACACTTGTGAAACTTCTTAGATAAATTATAAAAGGTTGAAGTTATCAGTCAGGATAGTATCTTTTTGTCTCCCTTTCTATGGGTACGGGAAAGACGTCACAGTCTCAGTCACAAACACATTGTAACACAGGGCTTGTTTTTTTGTCTCTTCAGAGTTTGTGCCTAAGCCTCGACTTCCCAACCATTTAAACGAAGTTTGCTTCATCCGTCGACGACTGTGGCTTAGGCGTTGCGAACGCGCTTTGGAATGCTGGGGTGCCGGGTTCGATGCCAGCTGCAGCTGATTTGGCAGCAGACCGTCTTATCTTTCTTTGGTTCTGACAGTGAAGTGGTATAAATCGAATGTCGACCGTTCAGTAAGCAGCGGCAAACAACTGAATGTAAATTTGCCTAGAAAAACCACAACGGCCAAAAATAATGTCGGGCGTGGTTCTGCATCGTCCTGTAAAGGATACACAGCTAACTTGCTTCATCTAAACATATATTGTGTTAACTATTAGGCTCTGTCTGCCTGCAGACAGGGCTGTATTAATAATTAACCCATGGGCCAGCGGGGCACTTGCCTGTGGGCCCCATGAGTATAGGAGCCCACGCTAATCTGTGTATGTGACTTGCTCTTGATTAAAATATTTTTGACTTTCAAGTTAATTTAGTGTAATATGAAACCAAAATATATCCCCCCTCCCTCCCCCCAATATGAACATTGCTTAATGTTCATCCTCATCTTTTTTCGTGGAGCAAAGAATCTAACAGACATTATTGTTGATTTTCTTAATGAGAACAAAATGCAACTATCAGGCATATACCAAATCCAGCATCCCACATTGTGCCATTTGCTTCAAGCAGAGGAGCACATTAGGGAGGAAATGCAACCTTGGCTGGCAGCTAGTCTAGGAGGAAAGCTCTGAGAGGCAGACAGACATAGCACTGCTCTGGCTGCTTGTGCACTGTGCTTTGTGGCTCTCCTGTCAAATCCGGACGAAGAATAAAAAGCCCTGCACGACTTAGTCAGAGTTCTCTCCCTTGGCCGCACTGCAAACAGTGATCGGAAAAGCCAACGAAACAAACGACACAAGCAATATGGCAATTAGACGCACTCACATAACTAACATCGTTCTTGTGACGCACGACTTAGTTGCCACGGACGTAACTCCACTATCTGCACGAGGTAGTAGTCCACCAGACCAACTTCGTCAACGCTGTACACAGTCACATACACACACAAACAATTGAGGGCCTCTGGATGCTGGTCAAACGCACAATTCGCCAACGATTGGGCACCAGCCGCACACTATTGGCGTCATATTTAGCAGAATTTCAGTGGCGCCACGCCCACAAACATCAGATTGTCGGCCAGTATTTCGAAACCCTACGTCAAAATTTTCACATCTAACCCTAACCCTACCCCTAACTCTAACCCAACAACCGCATGATGACTACACAACCATTCACGATGCCTCACGCAACCGTACGCAGCCCTACACGCAACCGTATGATGATAGGTAAGTGTGTCGTTTGTTTCGTTGGCTTTTCCGATCACTGTTTGCAGTGCGGCCAAGGGAGAGAACTCTAAGTCGTCCAAGGCTTTTTATTCTTCGTCCGGATTTGACAGGAGTACCGTGCTTTGTTTCAGATATATTGGTGTTACCTTTTCTTTGATGAAAACATGGCAGGTCGAATGAGGGATCAGGATGCATGAGCAAAACATTATCTCTGCAGTACTGCCCAGGCTTTATGCTATGGAGTGGAGTAACTTCCCCATGCCTTCCCAAAGCACAGTATAACATTATCCTCCGAAAGGATGGAAAGTTGCTAACAAAACAACAGCCTTGCAATTTTGCAATTTAATAAGACTATTTTCCATATTCTCATTGCACTTGGTGTATGGTCTGATGCTAGCCCCTTATATTATAGACCAGTCTGCACTCAACGAGAGATATACTCAATAACTTCCCATTTGCTTTTATTCCCCATCTCATCTTCTTCTTCTTAGAGTGACTTGGCTTAAACTACAGCAGAAAATTTGGTTTTGATTGTTTATCAACTTCCAGGACTTCAGTTTTGCATGCACTATCGTTTTACAGGTCTGGATTATCTGTATGCAGACTGTTGGCTCCTTACCTCTCAGGCAGATGCACTACAACTTTGAAGGAAACACTCCTACTTAGTTGCCTTTTATGACATGCTTGGTTTAGAGACAGTGGGTCTGTTTCCTCCCCCCTCCCCCCTCCAGAATGGGGCCCTGGAACCCACATGGGGAAATTCCCCATAACTTTACCTGGCCCTTACTTTTGGCTGAGCCAGCCTTTGAATCAAGGAACAGTTTTTGGATGTGGTAATCTAGGATTCCAGGAAACATTCTTGAAAATAAAGTTAGTTGGCATGGTTACTGGTTAGTTGCGTATCCTTTACCAGACGTTGCAGAACCAACCCCAGCAGCCCCTGGCTGTTGTGTAGTTTTTCTAGGCAAATTTACGTCCAGTAGTTTGCCATTGCTTTCTGAACGGTCGGCTTTCTTGATAACACTGTCCAAACCAACGCTAGGCGCATGGCCCGCAGCTGGGATCGAACCCGGCATCCCGGCATTACGAAGTGTTCGCATCGACTTAGCCACAGAGCTGACAGCTGGCATGATATTTAGCAAAAAGTAATTGAAAGAACCATTTTCATGTGCCGGCCACATTTACTTCCCATATTTTTTCTAGTACCAATTTTAGCATGGGTTGACCTCAGAGCCAAAGTCAGTTTTGTCTAAAGCTGCTCAGTGTGGATTCAAACCCCAAATCTTCAGGTCAGCAGGCAAGCATCTTGCCACTATGCTACTCCCAAAATTTACAATAATTTTCATCATGTCAATCTTTAAATAAACATATAAGCCAAACACCATCAACCAAATACATCCCCTTCAATAAATATCACACAAAGTGATACTAAATGTTTTATTTGCAATTTCTAGAATGGATCTTCAGGAGTTAAACAAGCTTCAGAAGATCCAGTTGGCTCATATTCTTGTCTCAGTAAGTTTTAGCTTATTTATGATTTAGTTGTAAGTAAGAAATATTGAAAAAGTAATGGCAAACTAATGAATGTTAGGAAAAGACAAATATCTTTACTTGTGGAATTCTGTCTACATCACCTGGAGACTCCCTGCAATCTTCTATCGATCAGTGGGCTCTTGAGAAAGGTGTCTAGGTGTCAATGAATATAGGTTCCAAAGTTCTTGACGATGGAGAGAGTAAAGTCAATAAATACAGGAGGTTTCTATAAATGGAGCGCCGATGCATGACATTCTGGCCCTGGGCTTATCCAAGGAATCATCACGTCCTGTATATGACTGATTAACCTCACATCCATATGTTTAGCTTCTCCCTCATCATGCGCCACAACCCTTGGAGATCAACAGGAAGCAGCCCACATATCAGTTGATAAGTGATTGGGAAATAAAAATTTAGGCCCAGCAATGTTTACCTGGTTAAAGAGGCGAAACAATACAAAATACCAGCCTCCCCCCCCCCCCCCCCCCCCCACCCCCACCCCCCACCCCCCTTTCAACAAAAAAAAAAAAAAAAGGATGTGAGGATTTTTAACTAACATGACAGATTATATATTTTTGCGCTGTTCATTATGGTAGACAGGCGTCAAGATTTGACTAGACTGATTTATATTCCAACTTTTATGTTAACAGATTTCAGAGTCTAAAGATCTTGTTTTGGATGCAGATCTAACAAAACCTCTGGACAGAATAGCAGGAGTTTCTTTCCTTAAGGTTAGTTATTAATTTCTAACAACATGATGTCAAGACTGAAAATTATACAGGTATTTTGACTGTCAAAAAAAAAAATCCTCTTCTTCTTCTTCACATTCACCAGCTGTAAACCCTGGCAGAAAGTTCTGGTTGTCCATCCACTTTAGGACTTCAGTCCTGTTCCATAACCTGAGTATTGCATGTACATCTGTTTTACAGATTTGACTCATTTATGTGCAGACTGCTGGTTCCTTGCCTCTCAGGCAGATGCACGCGACTTTGAAGGAAGCTCCCAATTAATCGACTCTTACGACATGCTTTTGAGTTTCGTATGCTCAGATCAGACCATCAGGTGGGTTGCCTCTATGAACTCGCATGTCAGCTGCAGGTCCTGCATGGTTCCCCAAAGCTTGCTCTGCACACTTTGCTCTTGAGGCCAGGTGTCTTTTCGAAGTAGCAGGTAGAGTGGGCAGGTCTGCAGAATGGGCTGAAATGTTTGGGGTCCTGTTTGACAGGCACACTGGGGGGAACTGTACAATCTTTATTTTATGCATGTGGTAGTTGAGCCTGCAGTGTCCTGTTTGTAGACGGAAAATTGTAGTATGTTGCTTTCTGTTGAGTCTGCTGATGGGGTCTTGTGGATATTTACTGTTAGTTTGTTCTCTCCACAATCCCTTGTATTTTCCTTTAAAAATTGTTCTGATTTCTGGTAATGAAAATGAATGGGCATGTTGTTTCTCCTTTGTTCCATTTTTTGCAAGTCTGTCTGCTAACTCATTTTCTGGTATGCCGCAGTGAGCCGGGATCCACTGGAGAATGATTTGATTGTTTTCTGTGAGTCTGTTTAGCTGACGGGTGAGTTCTCTTTCCATGTTGTCTCATGGATCCCTATGAGTCGCCTGGAGGACTGACATGCAGTCACAAAGGAAAACAATTTTGCTGTTATTAATTTTTCTTTCCTCTAGCACTTTGGCTGAATAAATAATTGCTTGCTGCTCTGCTCTGAAGTTTGTTGAGAGTCTTCAGGAGTGCATGACGTTTTTACTGTGGTCCCATCTTGCAGCATGATGATCCAGCTCCTCCATTTTTGTCTGCTCCCTCCAATGATCCATCGGTGTATACGTGTGTCCATTTGGGTTTTGGATAACAGTTGTAGACATGTTCAAGGGTCTTTGCACGACATTCCTCTTCTCTATCGCATTGTTTACCTTGAGGGTGCACTGGAAGCCAGCTGACATTTTGTTTTCACCTACACTGGTGTGGTTTTTTTTTTTACAGCTTACAGCTCCCCTCTTTCCTCCATTGCCTGCCTTCTCATCACATGACCAAAGAGCATTGTTTATCTCTCTGTCTTATTCACCTTCTGCTCGACTTATGACCTGTGTGACTTCTTCTTCTTATTGTTTACCAGCTGTGAACTCTGGTGGAAAGTTCTGGATGTTCATCCACTTTTGGACTTTGGTCCTGTTCTAGAACCTGAGTGTTGGTTCCTCGCCTCTCAGGTAGATGCACTCCGACTTCGAAGGAAGCTCTCAGTCAGTCGACTCTTATGACATGCTTTTGGGTAGGTGTTACGTGCGATCTGTCCCATGCTTGCCAAGTGCCTAGGGGATTGTTTAGGCTTGGCCATATATACACAAAGTTCTTAACAACCTACTACAAACACTAGAACCACAATGTCAACACCGATACATTAGAAGTCATCTCTGTAATAGTACATTAGTTTCTTTATTATGGTCGAAACACGTTAGGACGCAAAATGGTTTCACAAACCTGTTTGTTACAAAAGACATTACAGCAAATGCTATGAGTGGTGATTGATGACTCACTGTCAAGTCTTCTGCTACCTTCTCAAATATTCACATTGGCAGTCTTTCCAGACATGGAAAAAAATCCCAGCAAACTATGTCTCAGGTGCCTGCTTCGGGCAACTGACACCTGCTATGGGCAACTGACACCCGACCGCGACTTGCAGATACACCTTGTGATGTACAGTGACCACCCCCTGATGGCTGCCCCTCCACCGGACCCATCAATCTGAGGGTTTATGGTAGATGCACCATGCAATGAAAAATAAAGCCAAAAAGAAATACAGACTGAGGTCTGCTACCTAGTCACTGAAGCATCGCTGACTATCATTCTGTCAATCAGCCTCCAATACTTTTCTGACATCACACTCCAGGTTTGTTAACAAGGTTCCCGGCACCATCTGTGCCCTTACAGATCCCCTTGTCAACTATATGTCCATAGCTGCAACACTACCGACCCCACAAACACATGGGCAGCACAACCGTCCATTCTGGAAATTACACAGACAGAATTCCTAAGTCTACCTCACAATCAACCAAACCCATTAGACAGTTCACGTGAGCTCCAACAAAATAAAGACATCCTGTTAAAACACACTGGACGGGAACAACTCATGCATAAACACGTCCTTACACTAAGACTGAGCGGCACTGATGGCACTCACTGAAACTACCACAGGACTTTTCACCCCCGTAGTCAGCCACACATGGATCCTGTTTTCTCACCAACACTCAGGATTCATGACCCTCGTGCTATCGACCCACACGGATCACACAATATACATGATGTCCCCAAGTTCATCATAAACTTGGAGTGACACATATTTTCCCCAGCGACTCAAGATTCTCTGCCTTCCCATGACCCCCAAATGTTTACATTCTCAGCCTGTCAACACACAGCCCTGGCTTCATTAACTCTTTATACACTTGAATAGCAAAGTGAGTTTAGCACACGACAGTAAGCTGTGTGACTATTCTTGTTTTCCCTACAGTGGGGCCCTAGAACCCACAATGGGGCCCCAGAACCCACAAGGGGGACCTATGTGACTTATGACCATCCACATTTACAAACAATTAATAAATAAATATATTTAAAAACAAACATTGATAGCTTTAAAAAATGTCTTGCACTGATACCAACAGCATAGCAGGGTCTAGCCATCAACCTTACAGCCTATGGCAGACTTCTGTAACTGCAGGCCTAACACTACCTGACGCTAGGGTTTATAATTATATCTGAAATATTGACTTCTAAAATGATGCCTCAGCTGATAAGTCAAAGAAGGCTACTGATGTAAAGTGTAGGTTATTTGGCAATATGAATGTGGAAAGAAGGTTAATACACTAACACATGTCTAGAAGTTATCACATTCAAAGCATTTGAATGAAAATATTGTTGTAAAATATAAATTCGACTTACAACCTGTTAGTCAGAACGGAACTCAGACATAAACAGAGGGGAACCCTGTAGTTGCATTTCATTTTTTTTATATAGTTTTTTTCCAGATAATCATATTTTGTGACACTTGTTGTCCAATCTAGTTCAAACATTCCTCTCAGAAATTAGCTAAGGATTTGCTGAAATCTGATGATATGTTGGGCTGAAGGGTGCATGTATCGCAGCCTAGCTGTAAACCACAGTACAACGTGCCATCAGCTATTTTAAGGGCCAGCATAGAAGAAAGAACTCAGATGTCCCTTTATGCTGTGATGTTAAACTCTCTAATATTTCTCTAGTTCTCCTTCTTGTACTTTTTTTTTTTTTTTTTACATTAGTTGCATACCCTTTATATGACTGCAACCATGTTCTTCCTAATTTGTTTGCTCACATACCAAGATTCACTGCCGTATGTATTTGACATTACATTTCCTTACTCTCTTTTCTGACTTATTCGTAGAATATTTTTATTTTTCTGAACTGCATCTTTTTTCTGTCTAAATGTCTTGAAAAATGTGATTTAAAAAACACCAAAGTACATTGTTTCCTGCTTAACTAAGACTGTATAAACTAAGGGGATTAATGGTTATTCATTTTATAACTGTTTTATTTCATCTTGATTCAAAGGAACATGGAGTTGATAAAATATTTAAACTGGAGCCCAGTCAAAAGTCCCTGCCAGGATGTGGTAGGTAAGTTGAATTATGGAGTGGTAGTTCACATTGTTATTGGGGAGGATCTATTTGTGTTTGGCAAGTTTGGCAACGCATGTTGGCACCAGAACCAGAGTTCATGCTGGTCAAGATCTGTTGACACCTCTCTGTGGTCATCCTAGAAATAGGTTTCCAACTGTGAGCCTAGCCAGTGTAGGTAGGATTAACATTTCCTTTGTTTGAAATCTGAGTGCATCTTCCTAAGAGGCAAGGAGCCAAAGTCTACACTCAGATAAGCAAAACAGATGTGCATGTAACACTCACATCCTGGGAAAAGATTGAATTCTAGAAGTAGACATACAATCATTACTTTGTCCAGGAGTTTACAGCCAATGAATGCAAAGAAGAAGAAGACTTCTGTATTAGATGCAGTAATTGTTAACTCACGCTTTGGTTAAGTATGCAATTATTACTGATTACTGTTATTCTTACAGACGTATTTATTTGGTCCGTCCACGGATGGTGACAATGAAGTATATTGCTGACCACATCAACAATGAATTAGCAAAGGGAGAGAAGAGATCATACAAAATTGTTTTAGTGCCACGAAAGGTAAACATTTTGACTTTTGAATGTTTAAGATGTTTAAGCTACATACTATTTTTGTATGTTTGAAGTGAAATAAATATTTATATTAAATATGTCACCATGGCAACAGTTTAAAAAGAAAAAAAGGTTAAGTACGCTTGGACATTCCAGAACAGCTTAAACAGGTCACTAATCCATTTTAAAACAGTGTAGTTATATATATATATCTCTATATATCATTTAAAGATTTGATGAATTGAGTGAATTAATAAATAGTCATCGCCTTGTGGGATGCAATTTTTCGTTATTTTGAAGCCCCACCCTGCCTCTTGCCAGGTGCCGCAATATAGCCCGACCATAAATATGGCCTAATGGCTGAACGTGGTTTCTGGTACCTCTCCACGGGTGATCCTCATCCACATGGTGGCACTTTGTGTCATTGGGTGTTTATCGCTTGTTTGATGTCCTAGTGGGTTAAAATGTACTTCTACTACTAAACAGAGTGAAGTAAAGATTTCACGGATTACAATTTCTGGGGCCTAAATAACAGTATGTATCAGGCGACTGATATCATAACCTCTATCTATGAGGCTTCAGGAAGTTTATGACGTCAGCTGTAATTGACCATGCTGGTCAAGCGTCCTAATACAATTGTTTATTATTGAAAATAGAGCTGACAGTTCCTTTCTGCTTCCTTACAAGATGTTTCGTGTTTTGCATTCAGTACTGTAATGGAGGTGCTTTATAGTGAGAATGAGTACACAGGCCATGATCTTCTTGGCATTCACTGCTGGCTTGTTGCAATAACTATGTTACATTTTGCACATCTTATTGTTTCTTTGAGCAGTATTTAATTCACTACATCAAAAGACAACAGATCAAATGGTTCAGACATGTGTCAAGACTACCACCAGATAGTGCATCATAGAGAGCTTTGTCACTCAGATAAAATGCTAGCAGAACTAGAGGTTGACCATGCAATTTATGGATAAATGGAAAATCTGAGGCCATAAATGTCAGCATATACCAATCCTTGCACTCATTGCCTCTTCAAAACAGGACTAGAAGAAAAAGAAGATGCAGCAGGCTTAGGATTAAGTTAAACCTCAAGATGATTGACTTCATTACTTTCTCTCTCTGCAGAACCGCTAATTGCCTGCTGAGAACATAGCACAAAGCACAAATTCAGTAGCTCCAGTGACGATCCCCAGGGATTTCTATAAAAACTGCACTCATGAACAAACAACACAACCAAGAAATGAACTCACAATCCCTAGATTCTGCTGTTTTGTTTTACTAGGCAGTTTACATTCAGTTGTTTGCCATTGCTTGATGAATGGCCAGTCTTGATACTATTGCCAAAATCAACACTGAGCACTCTGATGCATAATTACCCCTCTCCCCCCAGCTGGAATCAAACCAGGTATCTTAGAATTATGAAGCATGTTCTCAACTCTTGAGCCACAGACGCTGACAGATTATCTGTAAACAGATACTAGCTGAAGATACAGTTTAATGTAATAAAATATGTTACAGTGCTTAGATATATCGTTATATCTGTATGTGGCAAGATGATTGTTTGAGAGGAACATACAACATGTTTACAACCAGTATACTGCTGGATCATCTTCACTGTGAAGTCGTATTGGCACATGCCCTTGCCAGGACATTACTGTTGGCATAGAGAGGGGTTAGCTGCTGCCTGAGCAGCAGCCTGTGTTTCCAGTTCAACATCTGCAGGCCTGTGCCCTGGAGAGGTTACTCCAGCGTTGCTTAACATTTTTGACACAACACGGGAAGCAGCTACCGGTTATGTAGACTATGTGGCAGAGGTAGCTGCTCTCAGATCGGACTTTAAATTTATAGAAGATGCTGTTTCCAAAACCAATGGCACATCTCCATTGTCCCGAGGGACTGATAGTTACCTACACTACTGGAAGAAATTAGATTCTATGTTCTAGGAAATTTGCTACAGCCGAGGATTTTTCATTATCCCTAGAATTTTTTCAGAGCCTCTGTGTTGTAGTGGCTAGAGGTTGCCTGTGGATCTGAAGGGGGTGGGTTCAATTCCTGACAGAGCTGGACATTTTTCAAAAATAACCAGGTCGAACCCAGCCTTAAATGGGCGCCAGTTAAAGTCCTGGGAAGTAAAGGAAGTAAAGTGTGATATCAACCACATAACCCACAGAGTGCCGATTGGTCTATTAACTTTAGGTCTAGCCTTCCCCGTGTGGGTTCCGGGGCCCTATTGTGGGGGAAAACAAGAATAGACCCACTGCCTACCCAAAAGCATGTCGTAAGAGTCGACTAACTGGGAAGCTTCCTTTGAAGTCGGAGTGCATCTGCCTGAGAGGCAAGGAACCAGCAGACTGCATTCAATTGAATCAGATCTGTAAAACTGATGCACACGCAACACTCAGGTTCTGGAGCAGGACTGCAGCCCAGAAGTGGACGAACAACCAGAACTTTACGCCAGAGTTTACAGCTGGTGAACGCGAAGAAGAAGAAGAAGGTCTAGCCTTATATGCCCAGTATCCTTGAAGGTGTGGAAAAGGGTCCTTTACTTACTTTTACTAGTATGTTGTGATATGAATTACTTACTTTTACTAGTATGTTGTGATATGAATTACTTACTTTTACTAGTATGTTGTGATATGAATTACTTACTTTTACTAGTATGTTGTGATATGAATTACTTACTTTTACTAGTATGTTGTGATATGAATTACTTACTTTTACTAGTATGTTGTGATATGAATTACTTTTTTTTACTAGTATGTTGTGATATGAATTACTTACTTTTACTAGTATGTTGTGATATGAATTACTTACTTTTACTAGTATGTTGTGATATGAATTCTTTAAAATCACATCCTTTTATTCACCAGTGTCTCATTATTTGAAATTAATTTGTTTTACAAATTTTTTTGCTTACATTTTTCAGCTTCATGTGTGTCAGATGATCTTGGAAAGTGAGGGAGTTTTTGGACATGTTACCATCGATGAATTCCCTCTGGAATTGTTTACTCTTGACTCAGATATCTTGTCTTTGGAGTTACCAGAAGTTTTTACATCATTTTATCTGGTGGGTGTATCATCATCATCAACATCATTTTCATTATTAGCAACAATATTGTTGTCATCATCAGCATCACTGTTGTCATCATCATTATCATCTTTGCCATTTTTAATTATCATCATCCTCTTGAATATCATTGTCGTCAAATCCATTTGTTCTTTAAGCATTGGTATGTGTCCTGTCAACCATTTTGAAATAATAAAGCAGATAGGCTTGGCAAGAAATGAAAATGAAAATTTAAAGAGAAGATAAAGGTACTTATGATGTAATCAAAAATCACATTTAAAGAGAAGATAAAGGTACTTATGATGTAATCAAAAATCACATTTAAAGAAAAAGAGATAAGAAATGCCTACCTGCTGACACATTTCAACCATATAAGATAGAAATAGGTGGCTTTTATGAGTGGATTTGGAAAACTTCACATAAAAACTTGCATAGCACCAATTACCATTCAAGTGAAGTCTTACATTGCAAAATTCAAGTTCATTTTAACATTTAGGTGAAGTCTTACATTGCAAAATTCAAGTTCATTTTACTATTCGTGTGAAGTCTTACATTGCAGAATTCAAGTTCATTTTACCATTCATGTGAAGTCTCACATTGGAGAATTCAAGTTCATTTTACTATTCATGTGAAGTCTTACATTGCAGAATTCAAGTTCATTTTACTATTCGTGTGAAGTTTTACATTGCAGATTTCAAGTTCATTTTACCATTCGTGTGAAGTCTTACATTGCAGAATTCAAGTTCATTTTACCATTCATGTGAAGTCTTACATTGTAGAATTCAAGTTCATTTTACTATTCGTGTGAAGTTTTACATTGCAGATTTCAAGTTCATTTTACCATTTGTGTGAAGTCTTACATTGCAGAATTCAAGTTCATTTTACCAATTGTGTGAAGTCTTACATTGCAGAATTCAAGTTCATTTTACTAATCATGCGAAATCTTACATTGCAGAATTCAAGTTCATTTTACCATTCATGTGAAGTCTTACATTGCAGAATTCACTCTTTGTGTCAGGAACGAAAAAGAGAAAATTATATCTGTAGTTTCCCGAATTGTTTAGAAACTCTGTGGTGTGTTATGTTATCACAATCAACATCGCTGCATGTGGGGCATTCCCGTTTGTGCTGTCCTCCAATGCAGCAACCACTTCAAGGTACCTCTACTGATTGTTCCCATGAGGAGTTGGTTAAAGTGTCTCCTGTTTTGGCCTCGAAGACAGCATAGACATGCTTCAACAGGCTTTACTCCCAGGTTGTGCGGCCATTTTTGAATCAGAGATTAAACACTATCATCAGCCTAGTTCGTACAGTTTTGATAATGTCGGCTCTGTCCATGATACTTCTGTTTACATTGGTGCATTACTTGTCAGCTGGTCGGCTCGTTCATGACTTTTTACTTCAGCATGCCCAGGTGTGTAAATCCAGGTGACGGAGATAATTGTGATTTCGAGGGGGGGGGGGGGGGGGTAATTGTCTTTTGCAACCAGTTTTAGCTAAGCTCACAACATATAGACTAATATTTGAACCTCATCTTATATGAAGGTTGTCATGTTCATTAGTAAATTTGCTAACTCACATTTTATGTGATCATTGAGATTGCCAGCTGCTGTTGTTTTAAACATGTTTTCTTGTGCCTGTCTTACCTGGCAGGATGATGATACAACCTGGCTGCAAACAGTTGCTTCTTCATTGGTCAGCTTACAGAGACTCTTTGGGAAGATACCTAATGTTTATGCAATAGGCAAAGGTTCCAAGGTACAGGCATCACACATGAAAATTAAAATTATAAACACTTTGTTTAACACATTCATGAAGAAGAAGAAGAAGTTAGTTTACCAGAGTAAACAAATACAGGTAATCCTAGACAGTTGGTGGTTGGCTGGTGAATTCTCTAGTAGACTGTTTAATTTTACTTGTGAAGGTCTTCACATATTCTAGAAGGATTTTCGTCCGTGGCTGGTGAATTCTCTAGTAGACTGCTTAATTTTACTTGTGAAGGTCTTCACATATTCTAGAAGGATTTTTGTCCGTGGCTGGTGAACTGGATAGCAGCTGTCATGCATTCACGTGTGGTGCCATTCAGCTGGGTACATGTACCTCAGAATCATGTAATATCGCCCTGGGACTATCCCAGGGTTCTGTAATTTTACTGGTGCTCTTCAATGTGTATAAAAGCAAGATTGCAGAACTTGAAGCACCAAGTGTTAGAAGGATATTTACATTTGCAGAGGATGTTCTTGCATATAGGCAGGGGAGTAATAGGCAACGGATAGCCCAAGAGCTGTAGACAAAGAAACTGACTGGTGTGCAGAGATGGGTGCTGTCATCAACTCAGAAAAGGCAGCTGTTTTGTGGTACTGTCTGGACAATAGAATTGTAAGAGCTTATGTTCCAAGCCTCACTGTTATTAACAGTAACATTAAAAGAGAAAGCAAACTTTCGATAGAAGCCTGTCCTATAGGGATCATGTAGAGGCAGTTGCGGTAAAATGCCAAAAAGGACTCAGTGCTTTCAACATTATGGCAGCAATGGACATGGAACAAAGAATGCTGTTCACAGTGTTCCAGCATGTGATCCTGTTGGTAATAGACTATGGACTTGGGATGATTACCATATTAAGGAGAAAGCTAATGAAACTTGAATGCATACAGAATGAAGCCATGTGGGTTAACACTTCGGAGGGCTACCGTTTGCTTTTAATGCATGTGTATGCTAGTGCATATACTGAGACAGCAGTCTGTCAATCTTTCCACAAGGGACTGTGATAAATAAAAATTCTTTGTGTTTTTTGTTGGCACAGGAGCGGAGCAACTATGGGGTGACCCGTTTGCTATGAAGCTGAAACTAAGATTATTAGATTACATGCTATGTAGCTGTTTGTTTTACTGCCGCGTATATTCCATCTATCCACTGCTTGCTTGGTGGACTTCTAGATCTGCTTCCATTATGTTTAAGTGAAGTTCTCTCTACTATGCACAACTATCTAATGGTAGGTCAGCTCTGTGGCTAAGTCTGTGGAACGCTTCGTAATGCCGGGATGCCGGGTTCGATCCCAGGTGCGGGTCATGCGCCTTGCGTTGGTTTCGACAGTGGTATCAAGAAAGCCGACCGTCCAGAAAGCAATGGCAAACGACTGGACGTAAATTTGCCTAGAAAAACTACACAACAGCCAGGGGCTGTTGGGGTTGGTTCTGCAACGTCCTGTAAAGGATGCGCAACTAACCTATCTGATGGTAGTCTTGACACATGTCCAGACTATTTGGTCAGTTGTCTCTTGATTTAGCTTAGTAGTGATCCGTCCCATCTTCTTTCCTGATACTGTCATTTCTGTCCTGTCTCTTCTATGTATATTTATGATTCGCCATAGACATTCCATCTTAACTTGTTGGAAAAGATCCTCCTGCTTCTGGGGACTAAGTCTGGACCACTGCCTCAGTAGGCAAACGCACTAACTATAATGAAACAGTGACATAAAGCATTGATATATTACTTTTCAGATTTTGCTATAAGCATATTATGGAATTTCTGCCTAGCTATTATGGTATGTGAGGTACTGAGCGCGCTGATAGATTGGGTGCCGCCAAATCTCTGGGCAATGAGGTTTATGATAAAGCGGACATGGTGAAAGCTTTCTTGAATCAACTGCACAGTGCAAAAGAACCATCAGAGAACCATACAAGAGAGTAGTTTAGTGGGAAATGAGCGGAGAGTCTGGGTTTGAATATGCAGGAAAAAATACAGGCAAACTTTTAGTCAGGTTGCATAATGGCACCATCAGTATAGGAACATTTTGTTGGCTGCTGAGGAAGGGGATAGAACATGTGTGAGAATGTGCTGAGTGCAGTGTTGTCATTTCTCAGTTGATTCATTCATTTTTCAGATTTTACTCACAGTGTAAAGTAATGCTTGTGTCTTTATCCATGTGTGTGTTTAAACAAAAAATGAATAAATAAAAAAAAAAAAAAAAACACACACACACACACACACACACACGCACACGCACATATATACATATATATATATATATATATACATACACACATACACATATACACATAATATATATACATATATATATATATATATATATATATATATGTATATTTATATACATATACACACACACACATACATACAAGTTTAAGTGCTGACGGTAAACAAAGTTAAACATTTTTTTAAAAACTGGATCTGATTTTTTTTCCCCTAGATGGTCTATGATCTCATGCAGACTTTGTTTGAAACTCACAAAGAAAGGAAAGAAACAAAATACCACATTGGTCAGCTGTTTATCATTGACAGAGGTTAGCTGGAGAATGTTACAAGTATTTGTTTGTTAATGTTTAAGCATGCTCAGATTTTATGTTGATCTTGTTTATGTGTTCTGATAGTATTATGGTTGTCATCAGTTTCCACTTTTGCCATTAAGCGTCATGGGGAGGAACAGTTTGTGTTCCATTGCTTGTTGGGTAGCAGTGACTATTCTAAGTCAGCTCTGTTGTTCTGAGGTTAAAAATCTTTTTTTAAAAAATGGCTCATGTGTTGTTTCTGAAAGATTCTGCCATGCAGTAACATTCACTCAATTCCCTTGCTTGGTTTCTAATGCAGCTGCCACCTGATTGGGCAGACTGTTTCCAGTCCATTGAACCTTGAGCTGTAGAACATGGGTCAAAAGAATCCATTTTACAGTTATGCTCTAAATTCATGATACTGATTTATTTTATGTGTGCATATTTCAGACATTGATCTTGTGTCACCTCTGTGCTCTGCAATGACCTACGAAGCATTGCTTGATGAAACATTTGGAATTGAATGTTGTAAGTATAAGTTACCAGGCCTTTAGGGGAAGTAGAGGATAGGAAACTGTTGCCCATGTGTGTCCTGGGGCTCCATTGTGGTGAGGAAAAAACAAAAAATAAAAACCACTGCCATTGTAACAGAAAATTTTCTCCTTTGTTGTTACTAAGCATAAATTATGTATGAGAATCCAAATGTTTGGTGTTGATTACTGAAGCAAAATATATGTGTGAATAAATCAAATGTCAAACCGAGGCAAGTGTGAAGTTTGTGCAGTTTGGCTGAAGCATGCCAAGCAAAAAAAAAAAAAAAAAGCATGAATGCATGAGAATAGTTTTGAAGTTCAAGAGTAAAAGGAAGAGGTTAATAAAGCCGGAAGCAAATGAGAGAGCTCAGTCTTGTTTTTGTTCCGGAGAGAGTCAGTGTTGTGGTGCTTGGAGAGTGAAAGCCAAGTAAATCTACCAGCAAGTAATTGTATGCTCAAGTGTAGACCGTGGCTGCTGAAAATACCTGGCCATCTTTTTAGCCTGACATCTTGGAATGGCTGAACAAGATGGCCAGGTTTTTCTGTTGCAGAAAGATGATGTCTGTTTTCAAGGTTCAGAGCTATCTAGCTCAAAGTCCTGTTATTTTTTTTTCTTCCAAATAATCTTGTTAGTTCCATTTTTTTAAATTTATTTTCAGTGAATACTATAATCTCTGTGTGCCTTTTGTATCAGTTGGATTCTTGTAAATTTGTCTGAAGTATTTCAGTGTCAAGAGGCAAAAGAAGTGCTTGGGGCTTCTTAGCAAAAGTTAATGGTCGACGTTTGGTGCAGGAGTGCCGAGCATATGATGCCACAACATCCAGCTTAAGAATGGAGGTGGAGGCGGGTACTGCAGCTTTCCGCTGGCTAGAGAACAAGACACACACACACATCGTGATTGTAACTGATTCAGTAAGCATGCTGAGGAAGATCAGAACAGGTATGCTCCGTGCAGAGTGGCATGCTTCGCTGCTGAGGTCACGAGTGAGGAGTATTGTCTGGATTTTTTCACCGGGTTACGCAGGTGTGTTGGGAAATGAACAGTCGGACAGACTGGCTGGCTTTGCACAACTTGGTGGAATACTGCTACATGATAGGGCAGACGTGGTTAGTGCCTTGTGGGAGAGCGTGTACAATTCGGAGGAGCAGATGGATCACCACAATCTGGTGAGATTAATGCAGTTGGGGGTGACCAGAGGTTCTAGCAGATGCTCGAGGCTCAGAGGAAAGGCAAGACGGACGTTTAATCAGAAAGCTACTGGTACCATTAGTATCAGAACTCTTCGCTGGCTGCTGAAGATGGGGATGGAGCGCTTATGGGAATGCCCCGAGTGCTGTGATGTCGGTTCTTGAATCAAATCAATCAATCAAATCAATCGGTCTAAAGTATTGCATCTTCCTGTTGGCTGTCTCATATCTCATGTCAAAAAGTCTGTTATCAGTTGTATACATGTACATTCCTACCATTCCTGGATTTTAGCTCTCTATAGAATTGTATCTATTTGTATCTGAATCTTTTTATTTTTGTATTGTGGTGATCTAATTACTGCAGTATTAATTTTGTCAGTCATGGTAATTCATCATATTTTTCTGGAACTTTTAGCCATGATCACATTTGATCCTTCTGTCACGGGAGATGCCAAAGATGTCAAGCTGCTTTTAACTAACCAGGATGAGGTATTTAATATTAGTTATTCAGAAGTGAAATTAACAACCTTAAAAAGAAGAACAAGTTGAGAGAAAAATAGAAAGAAAGAGAAAATAAATAGAAAAGGAGGAACAAATTACAAAAAGGAAGGTGAAAAGGAAACAAAGAAGAAACAAATTCTACTCGTTTATATTATTTACTTTATTGAAAAGGGGGGGGGGGGAAGGGGGTAGAACAGGGGAGGGGAGAATTTGTTAACTAGTGTCAAACATCTTTCTCCTTTTGCATTTTTGTTGGGATGAAAATCAGTTTTATTTATCTGTTCAGAAATCTAGTTTCCTCTTGTCATTCCATCACTGTATTTGCCTCCCGAACTTCCATCCTACTTTCAAGAGAAAAGCAGAGTTGTTCATCAAAGGACAGCAACTAAAATAGTTTGATCATAGATCATGACAACTCCTTATGCGGCCTCATTGTGTGTGTAAAGAGACCCCTCCAACAACAAGCATGCTGTAAGAGTAAATTAGGGGTTTCCTTAAAAATCAGAGTAGTGTATCTGAGAGACGAGTTACCAACAGTCTGCATACAGATAAGCCAGATCTATAAAACGGATGTGCACACAAAACTCAAGTTTTAGAATAAGACTCTAGTCCAGAAGTGGATGATTAACCAGAAAAATTTCCTCTGGAGTTTACATCTAGTGAACATGAAGAGGAAGACAAAGATATATAAGATAACCAACAGACATCCCTCATAGAAAGTAATATCTTTCAGATACATCAGGAATAAAGTAAAGTCCATCCTTGCAGATTATGAATTAAGTGCATACTAATGAACCATAATCATGTTGACTGCACCACATTTCAGGGCTCGCTCCAAGACTGTGTCATTTCATGTTGTGGTGCTGCAAGGAAAACACTGTGGAGCATGGTTATCATAACTGAAGCTGACTGTGTCTGGTTTGGATTTATGTCTTTTACTAGGAAAACAGGATTGTAAAAATTTAAGATTTAATAACTGAATAATTTATCTCCTAACTGATAATTATCTTTCCATTCATTTAAATTTCATTAAGATTTTTAAGTTGCTATTTTTTTTTCAGATTTACAGTCAGATTAGAGATCGTCATTTTTCAAATGTGTTCTCGTATTTGAGCGGAAAAGCTAAAGACTTGCAGGCAATCTATAGTGTAAGTTCTAAGTTTCAAGAGTCAGTTTTACTTAGAATATTCTTGAGTTTGCTTTCCATATTTATTTGATTTTTCATATTTGAGCTAAGGCAACCTGCCAGCCCAGTGATGAAGTCACTTTGGAAGTAACTTTTTACATTAGCCTGGACTTTCAGGTGGACCTAGACTAAAGATGCATAGCCAGATCTGCCTGAGAAGTATCCTGAGTTTTCTCCTCTAGCATCTACACCAATATTTAGGGTCATGTTATATTATCACAATCAACGTCACTGAACATTGGGCATAACCATGCATGCTCAGTCCTCAGAAGCAGCAGCCACCCAGGGTACCTCTACTGATTGTTACCATGAGGAGCTGGTTACAATGTTTCCTAGCTCTACCTCGAAGGCGGCATTGATATGCTTTACTGCCATGTCTCGCAATCGTGTCAGAGATTCCAATTTGGGGTCATGGTGAAGGGGTCAAGCCATTTCTCTCAAGCTCTGGATGTTGTGGGTTCATTTCATGGATGGGTCATTCAGTTCATGAGAGCAGATATTATATTTATGAAGATCCCTGGAGATTGTTGCTGGAGCTGTAGTGTTTGTGCAACACTCATGACAGGCGGCCGGCAACTTTGCATATTTAAAAAAAAAAAAAAAAATACAAAACTGGATGACTGCAGTCATGCTGGTATCAAGAAAATAATCCACTGAACTGTGACTAAAGCTTAGCAACGGTGGAAAGGGCTGACTTTGTGTCTGCTTTATGTCATTATAACTTTATGTCTGCCTTTTATGTTGCGTTTTTGTTGTTGTTGATAAAGGCTGCTGCTCAGTTGTCTCAATGTTTCTGTGTATGTATTTTTCCTCTTCCCAGATTGTTAAGCTTCTTAGTCAGTTCCTCCTCGTGTGGGTTCTGGGGCCCTATTATAGGGAAAACAAGAATAGACCCACTGCCTACCCAAAAGCATGTCTTAAGAGTTGACTAAATTGGAGCTTCCTTCGAAGTCGGAATGCATCTGCCTGAGAGGCAAGGAACCAGCAGTCTGCATAAAATGAGTCAGATCTGTAAAATGGATGCACACGCAACACTCAGATTCTGGAACAGGGCTGCAGTCGAGAAGTGGACGAACAACCAGAACTTTCCACCGGAGTTTATAGCTGGTAAACGCGAAGAAGAAGAAGAAGAAGCCACAGTTCAGTCCTGGTGCAGGGAAGTCAATCCTCTCAACTTTCACTCAGTAAGATCCATTGAGAGCTGATTAATTTATAAAAATATGGACTGACATCATATGCCTAGAACACCTCAGTGTGTGTCTGTAGGTTCTTTATTTGTTGCTGACTTTCTAATACAGAAAAAGAACAACCTGAAAACTGTTGGTGACATGAGAGAATATGTGGCAAATGAACTGCGGCAGTTGAAGCAGCAGCAGAAACTTCTTTCAACACGTAAGTAAAATATTAACAGGAAGTGAGAATATAGAGTACATTTTGTTAATTACTGATGTTATGATATGTTTTGATATACACTGGACCTCGGGTCATGAACTTATTTCGTTCTTTGACTCTATTTTCAAACCAAAACATTCGCCAGCTGAAATAATTTCTCCCATTGAAGTCAGCGCAGTTCACTTCACCCGCCCAAGGATCATATTGTTTATTTTTGACTTTTGTGTGTGTTGTGTGTGGATTTATGTGTTACAGAAATGTGTAAAATAAACCATGCAGTATAACTTTACCTTTGTGGTCGATAGTTACTGGCACGGTTAGATAGTAGAGGAGGAGGAGGAGAGAAAACTATTCCTTTAATGGAGTCTCATTGCATATTAATGTCAGGCAACTATTTAGGTGTCTGGTATCTTTTCTCTTTTGTTTCCTGGGAAGTGGTTGGATTGCTGGCTTGGTGGTTAACAGTAATTTTTGTACAACTTGGTGGAATATTGATGCACGATAAAGCAGATGTGGTTGGGGTCTTGTGGGAGAGTGTGTACAGTTTGGAGGAGCAGATGGACCATGAGTGTGGTGAGATTGATGAAGTGGGGATTGACGAGGGGTTCTGGCCGATGCTTAAGGCTCAGAAGAAAAGCGAGACGGACGTTTAATCAGAATGCTACTGGCACCATTAGTATTGGAACTCTGGGCTGGCTGCTGAAGATGGGGACAGAATGCTTATGGGAATGCCCCTAGTGCAGTTCAACTTCCTGCACTCACAACCTAAAGTGATTAAAACCTTACACGAATCTGAGTCTTGTAAGGACACTTTTACCCACTCCTCTCCTCCCCAAAATTATGAAGCCTACACAATGTCTAATTGTGTCTTCAGCTTGTGCTATCCAAGACATTCCTCTTGCAGTCTGTGACCTTTAGCTCTACCTTGGGCTACCTAGGTGCTTCTTGTCTGCAGCTACTATGAGATATGAGTTTGCCTGCAGAACTTTGAGTCTTATCTGCAATAGTAGGCAGTGCAAATATATATCGCATACATACTACCAGAGTATCTCTTGTACGTCCCAGAATTACCCCCATGGCTTCATTCTGTCTGCTCTGAAGTTTCATCAGCTGACTCTTTGTCTTGGTGTGAGCTGGTTAAGGGTCTATGAGCTACTGAGAGTTGAAAGGTGGAGGACTAAAACAAAATTCTGGCTTCTTTTTTCTGCATTCAACTTCAGTCATGGTAGACATCCAGTCCTGTCACACACAAGATACCCAGCTTCTGCCAGGAGGAGAAGGGCAATCCTGTAGCACATGTTTGGGAGTCTTGTCTATTTTTTCCCACACTCTTCATCATCATCATCATGTGCCCTGCTAACTGGCATGGGCGCTCATGCATCTCCACAGATCATGATGATTCGATCTGTGTTTTCTTATGAGTTTTCTTGGGACAATATTGTGGTGGTTTCCCGTTGCCTTTCACATCCACATGGGGTATTTTAACCTGCACCTTTGACAGTAATTTTGACTGTCAGGACAAGTGGGTGCCCTTCTCAGCCCTGCTGCGGAGTGGTCCAATTATCCCGGTGGATACTCGGCACCCATATCTGCATTAGCCACACCATGGTGTTTTCCCACCCTCCACCACTTACACATGGCAAATACTTGTATGTCTATTCTGTGTAGGTGTGCTCTAAAACAGCAGCGTCTTGTCCGAAGCCTGAGAAATTTTGTTTGATTTCTAAAATATGTAAAAAGAAAAGACAGTGCACATATACTGTCAGTTTTTATATTGCTTCATGATTTATTTTCTGAGTTTTGTGAGAATAGAGTTCATCTTCATCTCTTTGTTTATTTTACTTTTGTTCATTTGTTCTTTTTATGTTTTGCAGATATAAGTGCATGTGAGTCTATTATGAAATACAAGGGACAAACAGATTTTGAAGAGTTCTTGAAGACTGAACATAGTGAGTAAATATTTTTGTTTTTGTTAACTGAATAACATTGATTTTTGACATGAAGTCTGTCCAATGTCTACATACCACCAAGATGTTTGCATATCTGGTGTGAAGTTTTACTTATGCCCATTGGGGTTAATGTACTTTATCCTACATCCACAATCATCACTTTTGTCTCTGCTATATGTTGCATTATCCTGAAGACCTAAGAAATTGTGTTTCTGTCGGGGGTCAAAAATAAAAATCCTAAACTGCAAAGTTTATGGTGACTTCATTAGATTTTAAGCAGGCCACTAGTTTCTTTTTAAAACACGTAGCTGTCAAATAGGAGGGGTTCAAAGAATAACCTGAAATAACAACATCGGAAATAGACAGGACTAAATTACTGTACATTTCTTCAGCAAGCGGAAGACAGATAAAGATTGCTGGTTTTATGTGCTGTTTCTTCCATTGATACACCTGCATGATCTGGCAGGTCAAGGGTTACGTTATGTTACAGATGTGCCTCATTGAACTTTTCATAAATCTATATTAATAAAAATGTTAATTTTCCGAGTTTGTTAAATATAGACTCGGACACTACTGAACCGATTGCTTTCAAGTTTTCACACAATGTTGCCTTTGACTCAAAGCATGTTTTTTGTCATAAAATCGCACAAACCACGAATGACGTAGCTCCAGCAACGATCAAATCATTTTTTTGTTTCTTTGCCGGCCCAGATTTGTTTTTAGTTGATTGGCCACCTTCGACTGCTGAGCAGGGCTGCCAATAGATGCCTTTTCCCCCAGGATCAATCTCCAACATTTCTTTACCGATCGCTTTCAAATTTTCACACAACGTTGCCTTAGACTCCCCGCGTGTTTGTATGTTTAGTTTTGTACAAACCACGAATGACGTAGCTCCAGCAACGATCATTTCATTAGTGGTTTCTTTGCCGGCCCGGATTTGTTTTTAGTTGTTGGTCACCTTTGACTCTGTGTGTAACACCGAACTTCACATTATTATATAATTTCATTTCTACTAAATGCTTGAATAGTTGTTAGCAGAGTTAGTTGTAAGCATTTCACCTTTCAGGTGATAGGCGTTCGATTCCCCGCTGGGTGATATAATTTTTTTTTTTTAGGTTCCCAACTTGGTGGCTGCCACGTTTTGTTGTGGCCTATAGCTAGGCTGCAAAATCTACGCCTTTTTTTTCCCCGCTCGATTTTGGGGTTTACAGCTAGCATGCGATAGCGGCGCCATGATGCTCAATGTTCATGTCACGGGTAATATTCGTTTGCCCTTGAGAGGGCGGTTGGCATGTTGTGTTGTGGTTTACAGCTAGGCTGCGATATCTGACCTGAAGTCTTAAATCTTTGGTAGTAGGGTTGTAAGTATTCCGCCCTTCATGCGGATGACTGGTGTTCGATTCCCCGCTGGGTACTAATTTTTCTTTTTCCCCTAATGAGGCAGTTGGCACATTGTGGTTTACAGCTAGGTTGCGATATCTACCCCTTATGCCCAAAGACATCCAATTTCAGTAAACTCCAAATTAGCCTCTCCTCGATGCTTCACTCGATCAACAACTATTCGTTGATGTCAGAAACTGTTAACTAAGATGCATTACGGTCCAGTTTGGTTTGGGTTGACACGGACGCCAAGATTAATTAAAAATCGTCCCTTCGATCGCTATTTGTGAGTATAGTGTACTTTTTTTTTTCAATCACGGAATATTAATGTGGGTTCCACCACTGGTTAGGTGATGGAGTTTTATGTCGGGGGCACACTAAAACTAAAAGTCCGTGGCGACAGCATGCGGCGCCAACTCCTCTGGCTACAACGATTTTTACAGACAGTAGTGACCTTTTGTGTTGTTGTTTTTGTTGTGACGGTGGTGGTGGTAGTGGTAGCAGTAGTACTGGTACTCGATGGGTGATGTAGTAGCTGTTACACTGGCCACATTTACTTCTCAGTACAGATAAATGCTACCCATTTTAGTCTGGGTGGACATGGATGCCAAGCTCAATTTAACAACAATATTTCGTCAGGCAATGACTTTCCCATACTTCTTAGAGGATGCTATGATTGTGGGGGGTTGGGGGGGGGGGGGGGTTGATGCCAGACACTGTTAACTGAGAGAACTTAAAATATTATTTTAAAGTTCTCATTTCTTAAATATTTTTATTTTAGCATTGTCGCCACGGGATAGTTGTTAAATCATTCTGAGAGGAAGATATGATTGGGGAAGAGGGGGGGGGGGGGGGGGGGGAGGTTATGACAGACACTGTTAGCTTATAACTTTATTTTACAGTTCTAATTTCTTACATATTTATATTTCAATACCGCTTCCTCAGCTATTCTCATTTTTTTTTTTTGGGGTGCCAGTTTGTTGGTCAGTTAGAGGTATAGCAGTCAGTTTTACTTTTACCTGTTTAAGCACAACAGATGCTTCAGCCTCGATAAACAAATAATCTTTTTTTTCTCTCTCTATCAGTGCACTTTATTCAACCACTAATATCGACATTCACTGATATGTTGCGTGTTCTAGAGTTGGCATATCAGACTATCTCTGTAGCTGTGCAATGACTGATATTAACCATATTAGACAGGTGCGCTTTCTATTTTCTTTCTTTTCCAGTTTACCATTCTGGGCCACAGCAACGCGTGGCTGGGTACAGCTAGTGCTTACATAGAAAATACCTGCTTTAGATCTAAATGTTACAAAAAAATACTTAGAATATTCTAGATCAAGAGAAAATGTTGAATTAAGAATTGACATCACAGCACTCGGGACACCCCCATAAGTGCTCCGTTCACATCTTTAGCAGCAAGAGAAGAGTTCAATTCCGATTGCACCAGTAACCGTCTGAATGTTAAGAGGAAATGAAATGACCGACATTCTTTAAGATATGAACATTTATAAAAACTGGCTTATGAATGTTATGCTTCTGCAAAATAAATACTTTTGCCACATCTCCATACATTGGAATTATCATTTATTTACATGTTAAAATTGTTAATTCTCTTAGTCTTCTTTTTGTTCTTCCTGGCAGCGGTTGAGAAGGCCTCAGGCCTCTCTGAAGGCCATGATGTGACAAATGTCTTCCATCGATCCATACAGTCTGGTTTCCTGTAATGTTAACTGACCAGACCTAGCGTGCCTGTAGCACGTGTTCAGTGTTTTGGGGTGCTGTCCACATGAGCAAAGTTCTGAGCCCCCAGTCTTGAATTTCTTGTACATATGGCTATGGAATCTCTTGTGTCCAGTTCAAAATCTAACCACTGACTGACTTTCTACCCCACCAGGATATCACACAAGCGATAAACACCCGATGACACAATGTGCCACCATGCAGATGAGGATCATCGTGGAGAGGTCCCAGAAACCACATTCAGCCTTTAGGCCATATTTATGGCCAGCTATATTCCAGTCCCTGGCAAGAGCCAGAGTAGGGCTTCAAATAACGAAAAATTTCATCCTAAAAAGGATAAGTATGGATAATCTAACAACAGTGGGTTTTTTCATGTGAGGAAGTTGACTGAGTCTTAGGGATTGGTTCTGGATTGGAAAATAATCTTTTAAAAAACTGTGTTTTTTAAATATCACCTTTTAGAACATTCACTAAAATTTGTGCACCAAGTTTCTGATGCATACAGTTCTCAAAGCTGTGTATCCCCTTTGTGAACTTGAATAAAGAAGACAAACAATAGACTGCACGATTTATTGCCTGGCATATTCTGCTGTTTATTATCATGGCTTCCATGTAGTAGGGCATTCTGTACCTCAAAAAACTGCAGAATGCTTCCTACATAAAAACCACAAAAATAAACTGGTTCAGTCCAGAATTGTGCTGACAAAAGGGCATGGTTATGAACTTGCACTGGCTTTGGTGAAACAGGCTGTTCTTTTGAATGTAGTTGGTTTGTATGTTTCAGTTCAAAGGATTCATTTATTTGCTTCATTTTAGTGAATTGTTACTGTAGTATGCACCTGATGAGATGAGGGAAATATGCTTTGCAATAAATTATTCAGTCTGTTGTTTGTGTCTCTTTTATTCAAATCATACAGTTCTGTTTTCAAATTACTACTGTTTCACTTCAGTAGTCTGTATCACAGAAATGTGATTTACTATCTTTTTTACTGCAGCTCTTTTGGATGGAACATCTATTAAAGAAAACATAGCCTACATTGAGGAATGCATACACAAACAAGTGAGTTCGTTGGGAAGGGATTAGGTTTAGTTTGAATTTTTGGGGGTTTGAATGTAAGCATCTTTATAGTTAGTTGTTTGTTTGTTTATGCGCCTGATGTAGATAAACTAAAAGTATAAAGCTTTAACTTGAAGTATGAAGCTGGTGATAGTAGGGCAGCTTTGTTAAAAAAGTAAAGGATTCATTTCTGAACTTTGACACATATTGGGCATGTGATGCTAGATTAATCAGCGTTTGATGATATGTATGATCAGTATTATTGTAGCAGCCTTTACCTCTAATTAAACAAAAAACTTCATTGTGACGAAATGAACCTATGACCGTGAATATGATAAACATGCCAATTACTGCATTAATTTATTCTCAGATCATGTGGTTTGTTTTTGGCTTTTATTTTTCTAAATAAAATAGTGGTAACCATTGTTTGCATTAAGTTTTCTTAAGTTGTCAAAATCAAAACAATTTCTAAATGGAAGTGTTGAAATCATCATTCTACAGTTTTCTCCAGTTCTGACATTGCGACTTATCTGCCTGTTGTCCTTGACACAAGAAGGACTTACCCCCAAGGACTACAAATCTCTAAAGACACAATTTCTACATGTAAGTTCACACCACATTTTCCTTTCATTTGTAAAAGTTTCTGATGAATTGGAAGGCATTGGAACCTGAGACTGTGGAACAGCAAGAGTCTCATAGAAGGTATGCCTGATCAAGGGAAGTTAGTTAGTTAGTTAGTTAGTTAGTTAGTTAGTTAGTTAGTTAGTTGGGTTATCGTCATTGCACTCCGGACATGTCCATAGGTGCTCAGATCCTCCCCTCAGTATGAACCCCAACGTCTGATGGCTAATAGTACCAGTTCTATGTTGATTAACAAGTCTTCTGGCGTGTCTGGTGTGCGTCTCGTTTTTTGCTGTGCCGATCTTAATTCCCAAGTCTGCCATTCTGGCGAGTGATGTGGATTCACTGCCACCAAAGTCCTCTATCCTTCCCATTTCTCTGAGGGCATTGATAATATCAGCATGATCCATAGGCCGACCGTCGCTCTGATCAAGGGAAGTACCCAACCACATGTATCCTGGAAACCAAATCATCCTATGTGGCCAAAAATGGGAGGCTTCTTAGACACCTGCCGTGGACATGGGTGAGAAGCACCCGTTTTGAAATCAAATAGCACTCACTACGTGGAAAAGTGCAGCAAGATACACTATAGAATTTAATCCTGTTGCTCGAGAAAACTGGTATTCCAACTTTTACAGATATGTGATGCCATGGTGTTGTTGGCCAGTGGCCTTATGCCTATATAACAGTTTTGGTACCGGCTGCAACTGCATAGTCTGTAGACATGGTGGGTGTGATTATATTTACCCACAACATTTTTTAGATAGGTATTGTTCAGAGTGAAAAATATTTATTCATGTCTCTGTGAGTGTGTGCATGCATGCAAATGTGCTATTTAATTTTACAGATTTTATGAATCTTTACACTCCTCCAGAGTCATGGATTTGAACATTTGGTGACATTTTTCAACTTGAAGAAGCTGGGCATGCTCACTGAACAAGAAGTGGTCCAAAGTGGTGTCCGGTCATTGGTGCGCAGATCTAATTATGCTACCCTGAATCGCAAGCTGGGATTGGTTCCTAAGCAGTCAGAGGACTATGATCTCAAAAATCCAACTGATATATCCTATGTTTTCAGTGGAGCATATTCTCCGCTGCCTTGTAAACTTGTGGAGCAGGTATGTCATCATGTGCACAGGTCTTCATAGTTTCTATGTCACATGATCACCAGGTTAACAGATAAGATCATTGCTCTTGTCCTGCCGAAGCCATTTAGCCAATCCATTCAGGTATTTTGCTTTGTCTTCCACTTGCCGTTTTTCTGTCAAGTTTGAAAGCTGTAACCAAGTTTTTTTTGTGTGTTGTGTTGTTTGTCCTTTTCACAAAATGTACAGACAGTTATGACTTTCTACATATATTTCTCTAATCAGTTTACAGTTTTAGACTATCTTATTTGTTTTACCTTTTTGCAGTATATAAGCTTCTTTTTCGTCTTCTTCTCCTCACACTGTTACCAAGTTGTAGCTCACTGTTATAGTTTTCTATATTTATCTTACAATTCTCGAGTGGCTTGAGTGAAGGTTTTGTTGATTTTTTTGCAGGATTGAGTTACGCCATCTGTCCATGTATTCCTTTGTCTTCCTCACTGTCCGCTCAGATGTTCTGCTATCGAAGGTCTCATATACATTTTGGTCTGCCTTCTCATCATCCTCAGTGAACATTAATTCACTCAGGGTTACCTTTATAATTACTTTGGGAAGAGGACCTTGTATATTCTTTTCATGGTTGTTACCCAATCACCAACTTCTTTACATAACGTTTCCTTTATTTGTCCAACCAGAAAGCAACATTTGTTTGCCAGTTCCCCTGTCTCTAACTTTCTTTTCTTGTCCAACCAGAAAGCAACATTTGTTTGACAGTTCCCCTGTCTCTAACTTTCATTTCTTGTCCAACCAGAAAGCAACATTTGTTTGCCAGTTCCCCTGTCTCTAACTTTCTTTTCTTGTCCAACCAGAAAGCAACATTTGTTTGCCAGTTCCCCTGTCTCTAACTTTCTTTTCTTGTCCAACCAGAAAGCAACATTTGTTTGCCAGTTCCCCTGTCTCTAACTTTCTTTTCTTGCCCAAGGTGTCTGTAATCTTCTTTTTCTTGTTCGCTGGCTATAAACTCCAGCAGAAGTTCTGTTTGTTCATCCTCATCTCAAAACTTGAGTTTTGCATGCAAATCGGTTTACAGACCTGGCTTACTTGAATGCAGACTGGATTTGCTCCCCTCTCAGGCAGATACAGTGACTTCAAAGAAAACCCTAATTAGTTTACTTTTATGGCGTGCTTATAAGAGGTTCTTTTCTTATTTGTCCCAGAACCCACACGGACAGGTATCTGTAGTGATCTCTGTCCTCTTTTTTATTAGTCAGTCCTTACCTTTTCTATGTGGGTGTGTGTGTTCGCGCGTGAGCGTGCGTACATATTTTACCAGCCATGCTTTTGTTTTTGACTTCATATATATAATATGCATATTATTACATGAATATAACATGCTTCATTGATGAAATACAACTGCTGTGTGAAAGATGGAAGTTTGGAAGGGCCGAATGTAAGACAGGCCTGTGTGCCTAATTTGTAACCCTTTGAAAATAAAGTTCGTTCGTTCGTTCGTTCCAGGAACCATGCTTTCATTACTGTTCTTTTAAAACCATTTGTCATTTAATGTCAGCAAAAACTCCATTTTTGGGGGAAAATGAATAGACACACTAACTTCCTAAGAAGCATTTTGTTAAAATGCAACTTTAGTAGTGGTGTTTGATTTGAAGTCAGAGTACATTTGCCTGAGAGGTAAGGAACCCGGTCTGCACACAGTTGAGCCAAATCTGTGAAAATGGATGTGCACATACAGCTCAAGTTCTAGAAGAAGACCAGAGTCCCTCCATGTTCCTGAACATTGATGGAAGGCCTGGTTTAACTAATTTAAGATGATCATGGGACTTTTCCTAAATCTATGACAGGAAAGTACGCAAGACAAGGCAAGTGTCAGGGGACAATAATCTTTCTAGAGGACTTTTATGGGTTGGATATTTTGCAAAGGACCTGCTACATGTTAAAACTAATCCTCTTCAGATATTCATGAAAAAAGTCAAACCATCGTGGGGAAAACAAGAATAGACCCTCTGCCTACCCAAAAGCATGTCGTAAGAGTCTACTAATTGGGGAGCTTCCTTTGAAGTCAGAGTGCATCTGCCTGAGAGGCAAGAAACCAACAGTCTGAGTTCAAGTGAATCAGATCTGTAAAACTGATGCACACGCAACACTCAGGTTCTGGAGCAGGACTGCAGTTCAGAAGTGGACGAACAACCAGAACTTTCCACCAGAGTGTACAGCTGGTGAATGCAAAGAAGAAGAAGAAGAAGGTTCTTTATTGTTCCTTGATTTATCATAAATGTTTGTAAAATAAAGCTTGCTGTTTTTCATGATACTAATTTGGCCTTATGTAGATTATCACCAGAGATACCCTCATTGGCTTGGAGGATGTTGGAAGAATGTGCGGTGGGCTACATTCAGACCTGAAAGTCAAAAACAGAGCTTTAGGTGCAGGTAGATCAGTTTCACAATCACTGTATTTGTTCATTTACTGTGTTAACTCTAAGCTATTGTAACTCAAAAGGAGTAAATTTTATAAGTAAATCTGAAAATTAATTTGATCAGCATTTTTTTACCAGATCCTTGAAGGTCGGAGTGCATCGCCTGACAGGCAGGCAAGGAACCAGCTGACTGCACACAGAGAAGTCAGATATAAAAATCAGATGTGCACATGAAAGTCGAGTCCTGGAACGAAGTAAAAGTCCAGAAATGGATGAACAACCAGGAATTTCCCTCTGGAGTTTTCAGCCAATGAATGAAAACAAACTCTTCTTCTTATTGTTCACCAGTTGTAAATTCCGGCCGAAAGTTCTGGTTGTTTGTCCACTCTTGAACTTTGATTTTGATCCAGAATTTAAGTTTTGCCTGCACATGCATTCTACAGATCTGGTTTATTTTTGTGTAGACTGTTGATTCCTTGCTTCTCAGGCAGATGTACTCCCCCCCCCCCTTCCCCCCCTCCAAAATGGAGCCCCGGAACCCACACAGGGGGGAAAAGAAACAACATGTTCCCAGTGTCAAACATTAACACTTACCTATAACAAATAATATAACAATAACAGAAATGAGATATCCTAGGAGAGCAGCCAGAGCAACAAGGAAATATAACAATTAAAATTAATGATTAGAAGAAGGCTAGGACTGAAATCAGTCATTTATTTAATTAAACAAGGAAAGATGAAATGGTTTGATCATCTACAAAAACATTCTGGTACCTGCTACCAAGTTAAAGAAATATAATGAGCAAAAAGCAAGGGGAAACCTTGCAAATTATGGAATGTTGGCATCAAGGGTAACCTTAGAGAAATACAGGCCAGCATACACAGTACGTTGGAAAGAATACACTATAAAACTATAGTGGATTCGAAAGTCCACTGCAGTAAAAGTCTAACATGCTAAAGAAAAAAGTACTCATTTTATGTATGTAATCAAAATCCAAGGTCTGAGGGCTGCCTACTGTTGGCTCAGAAAGACGTAGCTCATGATGAATGAGATGTTCAGTTTGTGGAAGTGAGGTTAAACAGTCATGAGCAGGACGTGACGATTCCTTGGGTGAGCCCAGTACCTGAGCACCGTGTGTTAGCTCTTCTTTTATGGAAGCCTCCTTGGATGGCGGGGAATGCTCATGTTCGGCCTCTGCCTTCTCTTGAGGGCTGATCAGCATTAAGTGGCTTCTCTGGACCGGTCTGATGTGGGGCACCACCTGTGACCTGGGAAACAAAGCTGACCACACAACAATGAGACTGCATTGCCCCACAAAACTAACCGGGAAGGCTAACCCGGTCAACAAATTCCTGCAGAACTCAGATGTGTTGTCTCATTAATGCAAATATCACAGCCATACTGTAAACGGGCACAGCGCAGTTACTTCTTCGGATGAAGGCAGAAGAAGAAGAAAGAATACACAATAGTATGCAGAGTTTGTATACATTGTTTGTTTGCTGTGGGTCCAGGGGCCTCATTTTGGAGGCCAAACAGAACAGACAAACTGCTCCTAACAGGCATGTCATAAAAGGAAACTGATTAGGAGTTTGTCGAAATCAGATTTGTTGGGCCGAAAGGCATAGCTGTCACTGCCAAACTGTAAACCCTTGCCAACCACAATTTTTAGGACACCCCATCCCCCCACTCCCACACACACACAAAATAATTATTTAAAAGGCAAAAGAGGTTAGTTGTGTGTCCCTTTGTTTTGGTGGTTTGTAATTTTACTAGCCAATTTTATGTTCAGTAGTTTGCCATTGCTCTGAATGGCCGGCTTTTGATACCACTGTCAAAACCAACAAACACAAGGAAGTGTGCTGCCAGATCACTTGCAGCAGGGATCAAACCTGGCTCCTCTGCATTGTGAAGCATGCTTTCGCAACGCCTGAGCCACAGTACATTATTTTATGCACTAGCCAACCCTACCCCATTTGTTATTTTCTCCATATCTGCAAAAACTAATTACCAGGGGCAGAAATAGCAGCCAAGCTGTAAACCACAATGCAAAAAAGCTAATTACCCTTTCAATAGGGAAGGCAGAAGAAGTATACATTATTTATTATTTGTCGTCTTGCATATATTGCATGTCAAAAGTCAGGGGTTGAAGTCCACATTGAGGCAGATTGTTTCCTTAATTGAGCTTGGTTCCTAGACTGACCCAGCCTATGATGAGTACCAGGTAATGTCCTGGGCAGTAAAGGCAGCTGACCACAATCACCCATTGAGTGCCCATTGGCCTGTAAAAAATATAGGTCTTGCAGTATTTACATGATGTGCCCAAAGGCCGTACAAGGGTCCTTTACTTATACAGTGGAACCTGGCTTAACGAGCATAATTCGTTCCAGAATCATACTCGCTAAGCGAAATACTCATTATGCAAAACAATTTTTCTCATATAAATTAATGTAAAATACAATAATGCATTCCATGTCGGAAAAATATACTTACAGATTGCTATGTATAAAAAATAGTTTATTCAAAGAAAAGTATATGCATATTGTTAAGGAGAGTGAATCATCTTTATCTTTTCTTCAAACGTGGAATGAGCCCACCTGGAATGCGAATTCGGTTTGCAGAAAAAAAAAGTCTAAATAATTATGATACATAGCTTAATATTTTTTTTTACTAGACAGATGTTCAGAGACATTTCTTTTTGCCGACGCTTCAAAATTTGGCAAAAATACGAAACAGCATTATCACTAAATAAATTTGCAGCGTGCATAGCCACTTCCTTATAAGGGTGATGTTTCTCAATGTAAGATGCAACATTTCCCATGCTTTCAGCATTTCTCTTATTTCGCCAGATGATTGTTGCTTTTCTGTTACCTCCTCCTCCTCTGGCAAGCTTTCGTCAAAAACCTCTTGCTGTGAAACACATTGCAACTCCATAAGCTCGTCGGTTGTCAGCTCTTGGCTGTGCTCTTCCACAAGCTCTTTGATATCACTATTATCCACCTACAATCCTATGATAGTGGCCAAAGACACAATCTCGTTGACTACAGGTTTCTCAAGTACTGTCTCGAACCCCTCAAAGTCACATTCGACAACGCTCTCCGGCCAAAGCTTCTTCCAAGCAGAAGTTAGGGTTCTTTTGGTAACCCCTTCTCCCGCCTTGTCGATCATCTTGAGGCAGGCAACGATGTGGAAGTGATTTCACAAAAACTGTGTAGAGCTTCTTAGAGTTAGAAATAACTTGCTGGTCCATGGGCTGGACTAGCGGAGTGGTGTTGGGAGGCAGAAACTGGATCTTGATAAACTTAAATTCTTCAGGGAGATCATCTTGTAGGCCTGGAAGATTCATGTACATATATCATAATAAAACACAAGTTTGAGAAAATGTGTGATCACAAATGACACTTCAATGCTACTGGAACGAGTGCTAAACACAGACTGATGTAACATGCTCACAATCTGGGACTTCCCCTCTCCTCGCCACTCGTTATGCAAAATGTCACTCTTTAAGCAAGTCATTCTTTTGCAATTTTTTTTTTGCTCGTTATGCGAATTACTCGTTATGAGAGGTGCTCGTTAAGCAAGGTTCTACTGTACCTGAAAGATAAAAGTTAAAGTTTAGAGGATCGACTTCATTGCTCTCCACAGAAGGGCTTGTTGCATGTCAAAAGCATCACAAAAAGCACGTACTCTGCATCTCTAGCAGTGATCCCCAGGGATCTGTATACAAAATTGCACTCGTGAACCAAATGGCACAGCTGTGAAATGAACCTATGACCTTCAGAGCATGAGGCAAACGGCTTGACCACTTCACTGTTGAGAGTCCCATGGTAGACAGGTAGTACTTACATCCTATACAACTAAATGACACTTGTGTAACAATAGAACCTCACTGATTTGGTCCATGCGTAGGTAAAGTCGCTCCAGTGATGGACCCAGCCATGAAGGTCATCCTTGTGTACTTCATTGGGGGTTGTACCTACAGCGAGATTACTGCTCTCAGGTTCATCGCCAAGAGTCATGGTGGGTGCTCATACTCTTTATTTTAATGTTTTAAAAAAGTCATTTGCACATTATCTATCTGGTGCAAAATCTCATAATTTTATGAGAATTGTCATGCTCAACCTTGTTGTAGGGGTGCAGAGAGACCTGGACAATGAATAAACAGCTAGAAAATCGAATGGACTTTCTGGAGCTGTGGATGTGCAGAAGAACAGGACAAATTCTATATAAACAAATACACTCAGATGCAGAGGTTCTGGAAAGGCTGAGAATAAATTGTTTTGGAGTCACAGGTCTGCAGACTGTTTTCTAGCAATTCCTCAAGGGTACAGCCTTTTAATGAGTGGCAAGCTCAATATACAGAAGTGAGTTTAAGCAGTCATTTACAGGACATGACTATTCCTTGAGTGAGCATAGGACCAGAGCACTATATATTGGCTCGGCAATATGGAAACCTTCTTGGGTGGTGGGGAATATTCATACTGTGCCTCTGCCTTCCCTTTAGGGTCGACCATTTTGCATGTGGCTGCTCTGGACGGGTCCTCAAGGGACAGCACCTGTGGATCATAGAATGACGAAGTCACCACACATGAGGTTACACATGTCCAACAAAACTAGCCAGAAGGCTAATCTGGGTAACAAAGGCTCAAAGAAGTCGGTTGTAAATGCCAAAAGATGCAGATATTGCAGCTGTGCTGTAAACTGGCATAACTCACTTACATCACTCAGATGACTAATATTCATCACTCAGCTGGCCAACTTACATCACTCAGATGACCAGCTTACAACATCACTGAGATGACCAACTTACATCACTCAGATAACCAATGAAGAACAAGAGGAAGTCAATAATTACTTGATGTATATTGTCGGTGATACACTACTTCTTATTTTCTTACAGGTTTGAAGATCATTATAGCTACAACTTCAATCATCACAAGCAATAGTCTCTTAGAAGGACTGATGGAGAAGCGGGCCAGATGACCAATGTGCTGATGTGTATCAAAATGATTGTTGATGTTGCTTCCACTTATACTTACCTCATGTAACAGCATCAACATTATGTGCCATTTGGGGGTTAACAGGGCTTTTTCTAGAAAAAAAAAAGGTGCTTGTAGCTACCACATTTAGAAAAGAAAAAAAGATACTGGTACTGCCCACAAAGTTTCTATTACAGTATTGCTTAAAAGAGACATTCATTAACTGGTGCCTGCGCAGAATAGAGGGAATTAAATGGTATGGCAGAATCACTAATGTAGAGCTTTGGGAGAGAACCAAGCAAGCTCCAGTGGAAGAGGTGAAGAAAAGACGCTGGTGTTGGATAAGACACACATTGAAAAAACCGGTGAACAATATAACTAGAATATCTTTGCATTGGAACCAACAGGTTCATAGGAATGAAGGAAGGCCCAAAAACACAATGAGAAGGGAGCTGGAGAATGACATTAGAAAGATGGGGAGAGCTGCAATGCGATAGCAAAAGATAGAACAACTTGGCGTGAGTTGGTTGAGAGTCTATGCTCCGCTGGGGGCAAGAAAGGCAGAAGAAAATGATTGATTAAAAATGATGCCCAAAAAATAGTTGCCAGTATCACATACCATTGCACATCACCAGAAAAGATTTAAAAAAAACACACACACAAAAAACACTGATGGTCAGGATTCGCCAGATTCACCATCTTACATGAAATCACCAGGGTCTCAGTTTTGGCCTATGTTCTTGTCCCTATCATGCAGTTCGGCTAAGTCATCTATTTACCTTTGTCTTCTCTTTGCTAATTTGAACCAGTGAAATTTGTGAGCTGTCATGGGTTCCGGGAAAAGAATAGAGGGAGCAGGTTGTAAAAAAGCAACTAATTGGGAGTCTGCTGAAATTAGATGTTTTGAACTGAAAGCTGCAGATTTCTTGCCTAGCTGTGAATCCAAACACAACACGCCACCCGCCCTTTCAAGGGCTAATGCAGAAGATGAATATATCATAATCTGTAAGGGTCTACAGTTGTGATTTGCCCATTTTTGGATTCTTCGGGGGGAGGGGGTTGGGGGGGGGGGTATTTTTCCTCTCTCTACAGGTGGAAGGCTGCAGTCACTGCCTCCACCTCCATTCTCAAGCTGGATGTTGGGGTATCATATGCTAGGCTCCAGCACCAGACATCGAACATTAACTGTTGCTAAAAAAAAAAGGACAAAATACTCCTTAATGAAAATAAAAAACCCCCATTGTAATTGGGATAAAGTGCCTGGTATTCTGCCTCACATAAAGACTAGCATATATCTTTTAGTCAGGCACATATCACAAAAAATGTGAAAGAAAATATAGGCTATAAAAATGTGATTTCTCAATAAGTAATGAGCAGGCTTATAGGCTTGCAGGCTTAAAGCCCCACCCCGGGTGTCCTCGGGGACCCTAATATAACCTAACAGTTGAATGGGGTTTCCTGGACTTACCCCTGGGTGATTCTCATCTGAATGGTGGCACTCTATGACACTGAATGACCCTCGTTTTGCGGTCCTGGTGGGGTCACTCACTCACTCACTCCATGAGTAAGTAAATCCATGGCTTCAGGCATATAGGGCATATAGGACCAGACCTTACTTTGTAAACCATTCGGCCCTTGGTGCGTGATGTGGTCAACATCACGCCGGTCACCTTTACTTCCCAGGATTGAGCCTGGTACCCACTTGAAGCTGGCTTGACCTGGGAACAAAGATTATTTGGAGAAAAAAAAGTCAGTCTGGCTCCATGAGGACCTAAACCTTGTGAACCACAGGTGAATGTCTAGCCACTACACCACAGCATGGTTTCTCCATAAAAGGTTTCTCGATAAAGGGTTTCTCCATAAAAGGTTTCTCGATAAAGGGTTTCTCCAAAAAAGGTTTCTCGATAAAGGGTTTCTCCATAAAAGGTTTCTTGATAAAGGGTTTCTCCATAAAAGGTTTCTCGATAAAGGGTTTCTCCATAAAAGGTTTCTCGATAAAGGGTTTCTCCATAAAAGGTTTCTCAATAAAGGGTTTCTCCATAAAACGTTTCTCAATAAAGGGTTTCTCCATAAAAGGTTTCTAGATAAAAGGTTTCTCCATAAAAGGTTTCTCGATAAAGGGTTTCTCCATAAAGGTATCACAAATCTGGGGTGACTGCTGTAAAGCTGATGTAATGAATGACTGAACAAAAAAATAAAGTCAATGGGAAAGCTTGATGAAGGGAACTGGCATTGTTAATTGCTTCTGTTACTGGGTTGTCACAGTATTTTCCTTTGCTTTTCTAGTTGCATCTGTTTACATTGAGATATGGATAGGTTGATAAGAGCGAGCAAATACTGCAGGAGATGAATTCATCTTCATCATCATCATCTCACCATCTCGTTGTGCCATGGTATTTTGCATAAGTTTATTCTTCCATTCTGCTCTGTCCTGTCCATGTTTTGATGCCATAGATGGATGGGCCTTTCTCTTTAACCTTCATCTTAGGGTCCTCCCACATCCCTTTGTTGTCATTTCCTCAATCCATTTATCTCACACTGAAGCGCTTGTCTGGTGAATCTCTGTTCACTTCTATTGAGGGTGTGCACAACATGTTGCTAACTCATTTGTCATAAAGTTGTTAACACCAGCCATTGATCATAAACTTCTTTGATTTCTGCATCTTTCTTTAATGTATCTTATTTATTATGACACAAATTCAGACATGTTATTACCCACATAAGAACAAGACAATCATCATACTTTGTTTATGTTATGAACCTAAACATGTTTGAGAAAACTGAAAGCTGGAAAGTTTCAGATATTACAGAGAGAGAAAAGGCTGTTTCAATAGAAAGGATCCAAAACCTAAATTATGCATGCACATCCCTTTTACAGATCTGCTTACTTGTCTGCAGACTGTTGGTTCCTCATCTCTCAGGTAGATGCACTACAACTTCTAAGGAAAAATCCCTAATATTAGTCGCCTTTTGTGTCATGCTTGATAGGAAAGCACCCCACCCACAGCCCTCCCCCCAATATATGATGCCTAAGAACCCACACAGAGACTTTGAATTGTTTTTAACTTATGATCAGAATGTGTGTTTAGTTACAGCATAAGTTTTAAAAAATTTTTGAAACTTCCCTTGTTGAACTGTTTTTTTGTTCCTAAACATTCTCATTAATTTGCTCAAATGAAACTATGTAAGTGTATGGCTTTTAATTTGAATAAATTGATAGAAGAGTTTGTAGTTTGCTTTCATTAAACAGTCTTAATTTTGTATTCACCTTTTGTATTTATAATAATGTGGTTTGTCTGATTTGTTGTTAAAAAAACAACAACTCACGCATGAAAACTGAAAAGAAACAGCTAGATTGAAAAACTGACAAAGCAAAAAGTTCTAGAAAAAAACTGTTTGACGGGACAAAGTAGACATATTAAAGTAGTCAAACAAGGTTAGACTTTTATGCCTCGGTCACAATCAAGACACAAATCAACATGAAAACGTGTATGGGAAACGAAAGTAGTGAGGAAAGGCTGATAGTGTAGTGGCTAAACCCTACCAACCAATCTGGAGGTCCTGTGTTCAAATCCACATAGAGTCATATTTTTCAGAGCTGACCTTGGCTCCAAGGTCTACCCTGCCTAAAACTGGTAACAGATATTGTCCTGTAAAGTACAGGTAGCAGTTGTGACGGCGACCACGTCACCCACTGTGTGCCGATTTATCTGTACAAATTTGAATCTAGCATGATTTGCCCAGTGCACCACTGGTGTGAAAAGGGTCCTTATTTAAATCTTGAAAGGAAGTGTGGCATGGAATTCTGGGAAGTCTGTGGAATTCTGGGAAGTCTGTGTTTATGACCTCATATTTTTTCAAAGCCTTAGTTTTACAATTATATTTGTAGACATAAATGTATGACTTATTTATAATTCGAGACAGAATACATAATTAATTCACGCCAAGACATAATAATTGACCACTTTTGTTTAGAGACAGGCTTTGTGATCTATATAAGTTTTCTGACATGGTCAGTGATGCTTTTATATCTGAAGGCATAATTTCTCATTAGGGATACATGTTTTTAAAGAAATAATTATTTATTTTTGGTTAGTGGCACACTGATTGAAGTGTTTTTATTTGAAGGCATAATTTCTAAGTAATGATACCTTTATTTAGAGAAATTTGGTTTATGTCTTTATTTAAATTTGAAGTCATAACATCTGATTAATGAAAATGTTATATAGAGAATAAGTAATTTTATTTAAGATTACTGGCAAAATTATTTAATTTCCAAAACTGCACAAGATACATTTTTATAATTGGTTTAGGGCTCTCAAGTTGATCTTGCTCAAAATGAACATCAGGATATTCCCCAGGAAGCAAAGGAACAGGCAGCATTTAGAGAACAAATCATGGTAACTTAATGTATCATTGGATAGAACATCACCTGGCACAGTTAATGTCATTTAGAGAACACGTTTACTTGTTAATTGATCATTTAGAGAACACATTTACTTGTTAACTTACTGGCACAGTTAATGGTGCATTTAGAGAACACGTTTACTTGTTATTACTGTTAATGATGCTTTAGTGTTAATGATGCATTTAGAGAACACATTTACTTGTTAACTTACTGGCACAGTTAATGATGCATTTAGAGAACACGTTTACTTGTTAACTTACTGGTACAATGGTGCATTTTAGAGAACACGTTACTTTGTTAACTTACTGGTACAGTTAATGCATTTAGAGAACACATTTACTTGTTAACTTACTGGTACAGTTAATGATGCATTTAGAGAACACGTTTACTTGTTAACTTACTGGTACAGTTAATGATGCATTTAGAGAACACGTTTACTTGTTAACTTACTGGTACAGTTAATGATGCATTTAGAGAACACGTTTACTTGTTAACTTACTGGTACAGTTAATGATGCATTTAGAGAACACGTTTACTTTGTTTACTTGTTAACTTTACTGGCACAGTTAATGATGCATTTAGAGAACACGTTTACTTGTTAACTTACTGGCACAGTTAATGATGCATTTAGAGAACACGTTTACTTGTTAACTTACTGGCACAGTTAATGATGCATTTAGAGAACACGTTTACTTGTTAACTTACTGGCACAGTTAATGATGCATTTAGAGAACACGTTTACTTGTTAACTTACTGCATTGGTAGAGAACACGTTTACTTGTTAACTTACTACTTTAATGTGCATTTAGAGAACACGTTTACTTGTTAACTTACTGGTACAGTTAATGATGCATTTAGAGAACACGTTTACTTGTTAACTACTGGTACAGTGCATTTAGAGAACACGTTTACTTGTTAACTTACTGGCACAGTTAATGATGCATTTAGAGAACACGTTTACTTGTTAACTTACTGGCACAGTTAATGGTGCATTTAGAGAACACGTTTACTTGTTAACTTACTGGCACAGTTAATGATGCATTTAGAGAACACGTTTACTTGTTAACTTACTGGCACAGTTAATGATGCATTTAGAGAACACGTTTACTTGTTAACTTACTGGCACAGTTAATGATGCATTTAGAGATGTTTACTTGTTAATTACTGGCACAGTTAATGGTGCACAGTTTAGAGAAACACGTTTACTTGTTAACTTACTGGTACTGTTAATGATGCATTTAGAGAACACGTTTAATTGTTAACTTACTGGCACAGTTAATGAGAGAGAACACGTTTACTTGTTAACTTACTTAAGCACAGTTAATGATGCATTTAGAGAAGAGACGGTTTACTTGTTAACTTACTGGCACAGTTAATGATGCATTTAGAGAACACGTTTACTTGTTAACTTACTGGCACAGTTAATGATGCATTTAGAGAACACGTTTACTTGTTAACTTACTGGCACAGTTAATGTGCATTTAAGAACACTTACTGATGCATTTAGAGAACACGTTTTACGTTTTAACTTACTGTTAATTTAGAGAACTTACTGACAGTGCATTTAGAGAACACGTTTACTTGTTAACTTACTGGCACAGTTAACATTTAGAGAACTGGCTGGTACAGTTAATGATGCATTTAGAGAACACGTTTACTTGTTAACTTACTGGCACAGTAATGATGCATTTAGAGAACACGTTTACTTGTTAACTTACTGGCACAGTTAATGATGCATTTAGAGAACACGTTTACTTTGTTAACTTACTGGCACAGTTAATGATGCATTTAGAGAACACGTTTGATGCACTTTACTTGTTAACTTACTGGCACAGTTAATGATGCTTTAGAGACACGTTTACTTGTTAACTTAATGATGCATTTAGAGAACACGTTTACTTTGTTAGTTAATGATGCATTTAGAGAACACGTTTACTTGTTAACTTACTGGCACAGTTAATGATGCATTTAGAGAACACGTTTACTTGTTAACTTACTGGCACAGTTAATGATGCATTTAGAGAACACGTTTACTTGTTAACTTTTAGTTAACTTACTGGCACATTTAGTTTACTTGTTATGGCATGCATTTAGAGAACACGTTTACTTGTTAACTTACTGGCACAGTTAATGATGCATTTAGAGAACACAGTTTTTTGTTAACTTACTGGCACAGTTAATGATGCATTTAGAGAACACGTTACTTGTTAACTTACTGGCACAGTTAATGATGCATTTAGAGAACACGTTTACTTGTTAACTTACTGTGCATTTAGAGAACACGTTTACTTGTTAACTTACTGGCACAGTTAATGATGCATTTAGAGAACACGTTTACTTGTTAACTTACTGGCACAGTTAATGATGCATTTAGAGAACACGTTTACTTTGTTACTTACTGTTGAGACAGTTAATGATGCATTTAGAGAACACGTTTACTTGTTAACTTACTGGAACACGTTTACTTGTTAACTTACAGTTAATGATGCATTTAGAGAACAACACGTTTACTGGCACTAATGTTTTAACTTACTGGCAACTTAGTTAATGATGCATTTAGAGAACACGTTTACTTGTTAACTTACTGGCACAGTTAATGGTGCATTTAGAGAACACGTTTACTTGTTAACTTACTGGCACAGTTAATGGTGCAGAGAACACGTTTACTTTGTTAACTTACTGGCACAGTTAATGGTGCATTTAGAGAACACGTTTACTTTGTTAACTTACTGGCACAGTTAATGGTGCATTTAGAGAACACGTTTACTTTGTTAACTTACTGGCACAGTTAATGGTGCATTTAGAGAACACGTTTACTTGTTAACTTACTGGCACAGTTAATGGTGCATTTAGAGAACACGTTTACTTGTTAACTTACTGGCACAGTTAATGATGCATTTAGAGAACACATTTACTTGTTAACTTACTGGCACAGTTAATGGTGCATTTAGAGAACACGTTTACTTGTTAACTTACTGGCACAGTTAATGATGCATTTAATTTCTGTTGATTTTGTTTGAGTAGTGATGTGTGCTGCATTGTTATCCGCATTTGGTGTGAATATGAAGGAAGACATTGTGATGACATAATTTTGTTTTATTATAAAGGAATACATAATGCATAAATTATCAGTCATTCCCTCAGACATTTGTCTGCTGCTATTTATTCATCTGTTAGTTTCAGCAATAAACATAGTTGGCTACTGAATATAATTGGTGATTTATTATTGTGCAGTTGTATTTGCTCCTATATTCTGAATAAACCAAAATAAACTTATTTGGTTTTTCCAATAGATAATGATTTTTACTTTTGTCTTTTGCCCGCAGGTAAATTTAAGTTATGAGTAGATACGACAACTTTTTATTATGGTAATATGTAGCAACATAAGTCATTAATGACATTGTAATGAGATAGGGAGTCGCAGCGGCGTAGTGGGTAGACGCTCGCATGCAAATCGGAAAGTCGTGGGTTTTATCCCTGGAGGAGCCGGGCTTTTTTCAAAAATGACCTTGACCTCCAGGTCGACCTAGCCCTGTGGGTACCGGGTGCAATCCGGGAAAGTAAAGGCGGCTGCTGTGATGCTGACGACATCACTAGTCTAGAGCCGATTAGTCTATAAAAATATAGGTCTAGCCCTATATGCCCTATACACCTAAAGGCGTGGAAAAGGGACCTTTACTTTTTTTTTTTATGAGATAGGTGTCGTACAGTTGATCTCTGTCTGTCTTTCTGTCTGTTGACCCGTTAGGGTCGTGGAGGTGTATTGATGGAAGCACTAGCACATAAAACCCGCCATCTTTCTCTGTCTTCCACTTGATGAATAAGTGTATGATAACTTAGTCCTGTCCATTTCTTGATGTCCTTCCAGGTTCTTCTTTGCCTTCCTTTTCTTCAACTGCCATCCAATGTTCCTTGATGCACAGACTCTGCAATCAAATCATGTCTCACCAGGTGCTTAAAACAAAGCTAGCTTGCGACATTTCACAACTGCCAAGAGAGGCTCCTAATGTCCTGCAAATTTGTATATTTTACTTTTGACATGTTTGTTAGTTTTGTGTTCTAAATAACTAATTCGTAAAATGCATCTATAACATTTACATTCATAAGCCTGAATCTTCCTTTCCATTTCCACAGCGAGAGTCCAACTCTTACATTTGTATAAGAAAAAAGACAATACCAGTGATTTGTAAATATTCACCTTGACTGTGATGCTGACTTTGCTCTTCCACATTGTATTTAGCGGAGACATCGCAGCTGTTGCCATATCAAGTCTTGTCTTATCTTGATCTCTTTGGTACAGCTGCCATCATTACATAATATGTTGTAAGGGTCAGAGTACACAAGTACTTAAAACGTATAACTTGCTTGAGGTTTGTCTCTCTGTAGTAGGAGCCATTAATGACATGAGTAGTTGGCGTTCAGTTGATCTCTATATGTCTCTCTATCTGTCTGTATGTTTGTATGTGTTTGTTTGTGTGCATGTAGGACTGTGTGTATGTGTCTGCATGTGTATTTGTGTGTGTGTGTCTACATGTGTCTATGTGTGTGTTTGCTTGTCTGTGTGTTCTACGTGTATGTGGCTGTGTGTTTGCCTGCGTGTGTGTTTGTGTGTCTTTGTTGTGTTTGTGTGTATGTCTTTGTATGTGCCTGTGTGTGTATGTGTGCCTGTGTGAATCATGAGACAACAGGGCAGTTGGGTTTTGGGTCTGGGTATTCAGAGGGTTAGACAAGGTCTAGTGGGTTGGGATGAGTATGTTGCAGCCAGATGTGGCATACACTGAGAGAATCTGGTGATGATATAGAGTCCTTGCATTGGAACTCTCTAGGCTAGAGATACAGAAAGACACATGCATTAGGAGCTTGGAGATTAAGGTGGATGGACTGGGGAGGATATGGCCATTTCTACCGAGTTAAACCATATGCGTCGATTCTGCCTCTCTCTCTCTCTCTCACTCACTCTCTCTCACTCACTCACTCACTCTCTCTCACTCACTCACTCACTCTCTCTCTCACTCGCTCACTTGCACGTGCACGCACACACACACACAAAACCACAACAAAACAGTATGACACATTCAATTTCTGAGGACAGCTTTTTTTTTTTTAGTTTTCTCTGCATACGATTGTGGTCCTTTGCTGATGAGAATTCTATCTTCTCAGGTAGTGGACTGCCATAATTTGGAAGGACATGAAAGGAGTTATATAAGATAAAATTCTATAGGAAGAAAGTTCAGTTATTGCTTTTTTTAAAAATTATTGTCTTTAAGTTGACATTTTAAACATAACCCTTTCAGCCCCAGGGGTGAAGCATCAGAAACCCAAGGGGTAGTAAGGAAATACATGAAATTGGTGCATCTTGCATTCATTGAGTTTCTAGGCAGGAGCTTATGAAGTATGATGTGGGACTGAAAGAGTTCACTGAATAATAGTTTTGTTTACCCTGATCAAATGGCCCTGATGTCTTATGAATACCCGGATCAAACTGCCCAATTTTTAAGTATCCAGAAATACACATGATCAACTGTGCCAAAAATAAATTAACTAATGAATTAAAGAAAAAACATTCATCATTATCGCACAATAAAAAATAGAAATGAACATATCACAATATAATCAGTCACCAAAAAGCTATATCAAGTATTGCAACTGCATAAAACATTTACAAAAATAGACTGACTATTGAAAAATACCGACTGTACACTTTCCAGACATTATTACAACCATTCATCATCATCATCATGCAGTGCTTGCAGTCGATTCCTTCATCCCATTTGATCCTGTGCAATATTTTTGATATTGTGGATGGAATCCAGTCTTGCATGTTTAGCTTCTTTCATCAGTATCCATCATAGAGTTACTCTTGGACAACCTTGATTTCTCAATCCATTTGTTCTGTATTTCTTCTTTTTCATTCAAATTCATCTGAGAACATAAATCGTGTTTTGCCTGTTTATAGCAAGGCTGTGATATTTTTGCCTTTCGGCCATCACATTTGACTTCTTCAGATATTTCTAGCCCGTGTTAGCCTTCTTAATGTTCTCCATTTACAAGGCTGTTCTGTGATTATTTGTCTGCTTCGCCTCAGGATGCCATAGAATCTCCATCTTTCCCTTATAAGTGTATATACCAGTAAGTCCCATTTAGTTGAGTAGAGTCAAGAATTGACATCACAGCACTGGGTGCATTCCCATGTGTTCTCCGTCCTCATCTTCAGCAGCCAGCACAGAGTTACAATACTGATAGTACCGGTCACAATCTGGTTATATGTCCGTCTTGCCTTTCCTCTTAGTGTAGTGAGCTGGCCAGACCCTCTGGTTACATCCAGGCCATAATAATCTTGTTTCTCTACTAATTCAAAGGGTCTTGACCACTCCTGCTTTGTCAAGTATCAATTCACCACCCAGTGGTGTAGATGTCCCATTTAACGTTCATCAATAGATGTATAAAAATAATCTTGGCAGAACAAGATCTCGGCTGACCAGTGTTAAGTCATCGACAAAATCAATTGTCAACATTGTAACAAGTCGTTTGCAGAATGCTGCTTTCATCACAATCCACCCATCGAGGAGATTCTAAATCCTTTGCCAGTCCCCTGAGTCTCATGTCTTTTCATGCCCTGGGTTATCTAATGTCCAGTTACCTCGCTGGCACTAATAATGTGGTAATGTTCCCTTGCCTTCTGCATCAAACTGGCAATAGATTACACCCTGGGCCTTTCTTTGGCAACTTTACATCTTTCCAGACGATCATGTTATATTCTTGTATACAGAGGCATGATAATCACAACCAATTGAGACTAGGGATGAAAGTCCTCCATAGCACAAAGCCTGGCAGTATTGTAGAGACCATAAAATGCCTAGGCAGCATCATCTCCATCTTGACCTGCCTTGTTTATTCTAAACGAAAGGTAACACCATTACATTTGGAATAAAGCATGCTGAAGAAACTGCCAGGTCAAAAGAGTAGTGCTCTGATTGTCTCCCTGTCAGAGCTTCCCTCCTATACAGCTGCCAACCAAGACTAAGGGCGTGGCGCGCCCTATCCTCAGCCTTTAGCAACATGTTAAGTAACCTGAGTAAGCAAATATGCAATCATAATAAGTAGCTTGCATATTCAAAATAATTCTAAAATTATTGCTAGAAAAAAATGATACTGATTTCCTAAAACCGAAGCACAAAAACTTCACTTATTATCACCTTATATATTACTGTAACCCACTTAATATCACATTTTCTACTATTGTATCCCACTCAATATTGTTTATTAATCATATGTAGGTTTGAACCCTGATGGCCCACTGGTGCTGCCTCTGCTTGAACTTCCACCTTTACCTCCTTTGAACTTGACCACCTCATTATTTCCTGTCGCAGTTTGTGATGGAATAGTATCGAACTGCTTCAGTGCCAGGTAATGGCTGTCGTCAGCTTCATTGCCAGACAGGGCAATGTTGCGCAGGTCAGGCATTTCAGCAAAGGGAAGCCAATCAGTACCTGAAAAAACAAAAGATTGAGGTAACCGTGTCTTATTTGTTGGCCTGTGTCTTTCAAGACAATTGTGTTTGGTTGTGCTAAAAAGAGGCATAGAATCACAGCCTATGATGATAACAATTAAGGCCAATGATAAAGTCCTTCTCCATGCCACAAAGCATGGGAAGTATTGTAGAAACAATGTGTTTACCTTGATCTGTTAACTCCAAAGGAAACACAGCATAATATATTTGAAAGAAAGCATGTTTTAGAAACTGCTGAATCTAAATAGTGGTGTCCACCTGTCTGAGCTTCCCTCCTCGACCAGCTAAAGGTCTGGTCTGCCATGTCATAACATAAGCTTCTGGGTTGCATCTCTTCATTCTAAGATAAAGCTAGTATCCTCCCCCAGCGTACTCCTCCGCCTGAATTCTCTGCATGTTTTGTTGTACCTCTACATGTCAAGGAAATGGATTCACACAAGATTCCAAACGTCTTTGACACAGTTAGCCTCCCCAGACCATATTCAATGGCTGAAAAAAACTAGGCTTTGACTGAGTGAGTATAATATTCTTTGTTTCACACCCAAAGCAGCCTTAACCTTTAGTGCATCATGTCCTTTCTTTGCTCTTAAGATAACCACATCGACGTGGTCTTTGAAAGACGGTCCTCTGTCAACTGTAATGCCTAAATATTTCAGTGTGTTTTCCCTTCTGATCACTTTTCCATTTATTGTGACCTGCTTTGATAATTCTATTGTTCAATGAACACCATAATGCTGGGCCTTTGAGTTTATCAACAATCCAGTGATGCTAAACCAACCATAGATTGTATCCACCACAATTGGAGTTCTTCCAATATCCTATTCCCATCCCTACCCTGTCTATATCCAACACATCGTCTGAAAATGTGAACACCCTTCCAAATACTAGTGCCTCAATGGCCACAATCCTGCTTGTGTAGACATATAGAACACAGGTGAAATGCCTGACCCCTGGGCTAAACCGGGTGTGATGGTATATGGGTCTTTGCCCCCACCCTCTCCCCTCGTAATGACAAGACAATAAATTCAATCATTCAGGGGAAGTTAGCTGTCAGATTTAATAAACCAGAAACGGTCTACAAAAGGCTTTAAGTCTGTTGCTGGCCTATGCCCAGTTGATGAAAGGTAGAAGAAGAAGAAGAGGAAGAAGAAGAAGAGGAAGAAGAAGAAAGAAAAAAGAAGAAGAGGAAGACAGAAGAAGAAAAAGAGGAGGAGGAAGAAGAAAGAAGAAGAAGAAGAAAAAGAACCCGCCATGCATATTGGTAGAAGGGTTGAGTTGAGTTTAGGACCAACATCACAGCATTCATAATAAACCCACAAGTACTTATCTTTAGCAGCCAGCACAGAGTTCCAATTCTAATGGTACCAGCAGCAGTTTGATTATATGTCCATCTTGCCTTTCTTTAGAGTGTAGAGTGTCAGCCAGATGCCCTACTCACTCCCTGCTGCACCGTTCTACCAGACCATAATGATCACTTTGAACTTCATCATTGTTCATTTACTCCAAAAAGTGCCTTGATCACATCTAGCTTGTAATGTGGTGCAGCACCAGCCAGTTGTCTGCCTGTTCATTTCTCAATACACATTCATAGCTCTGAGAAAAGATCCAGTGGACACTAACTGAATGAGCCCTCTGAAGTGTTGCTTACCCGTTTGCACAGAACATATCTGCCTCCACCCTCCTCATATTCCTTTGTAAGTTTGCTACAGTCACAACATATGTGCAACTGGTTCCCAAGCCAAGGAGGGTGTGAGAGTGGCTATCTCTGGTAATAATTGCTTCACTCCTGTGCCAATGAAAACCACACAGAATGCTTGTCACTGTTTCTTATGAAATAACTGACACAGACTAGTCTCAGCAAAGCCAACAGCATACACATACACATTAAATACATAAGGTGGCTGTCAGAAGTGCCAACACAGACAGTCTGGCACTAGAAAGGCAGTTATCATCAATGAAAGCAGCAGTTACAACAAATCAGTCATTGCACATGCTTAATCAATAAGTGCATCACCAGGTCTGTGGCAACAGGCCGCTTGCCATTTTCTGAATCTGCAGTTCACAACATAAACTATGAAACATATTCCAAATGATATCTGCAGCTCACAGTGATGTGTCATGTAATCAGCTCAGTAGCTAGGCGATGGAACTATATACTTTCAGTCCATATACAAGAGCTAACTAGAGTCAGAAGCAAATAACTTGCCACAAATGAAAACATTCAGCTTGTCTATCCACAATACTGTACAAGTGGTTGCTACTTCTTTCAGTAGAAAATCGTAGCTGTAGACTCAGGGCAACGCAACCTCCCACAAACATTATGCACAGCGAGCGAACACTGAATGCAACCATCTCATTACATCCCCATAACATAGGACAGGCCGTGCAACCCGCCACATATATCAGATTTTCTAACCTCTAATCAGGGGAAGATGTCTCATTAGCTGAACAAGGTAATTTTGTGACACCGAATTTAACAAATAAACTTCTATCTAAATTTATTTTTGTTTTATATTTCATTACCTGTCAGGTGGGCTGTGAAACTATTGCCATTTCTAGTGGGCTGTGGGTGTAAATAAGGTGGAGAACACTGGTTTAGAGTATTCTTAAGCTTTTCATAACCAGAAACTCAAAGCACAACAGGGAGGCAGAAAGAAGAAACAAACTCACCAACTGGGAGTCCCTGCTCTACACGTGACTTGTGAGAGTCGAAGAATGTTTGATGCTCCTCCCAGTGCCGATCACAGGCAGCACAAAGGAAGTCGGACATAAAGTGCCCACATGGGCAACCTGAAAAAAATATTATCTAATAAAGTACCTTTCTAACTTCTTCGGTGCTCATACAATGATAATATATTATTACAATTTCTATATAAGAAGATGTGAATTCAAACAGTATCAGTCACACAATATGAGAGTAGAAAGAACAAAGCTACTCATACCTGATTTCAACCTACAACATTCTTCTTCTGCCTTTCTATTCCCAAATGGAGCATAGGCCCTCAACAAACTCACGCCAAGTCGTTCTATTCTTCACTATTACATGGAACTCTCCCTATGTCCTCCCCATCTTTCTAACGTCATTCTCCAGCTCTTTTCTGCATGTGTTTTTTGGGCCGTCCTTTATTCCTATGCCCCTATGGGTTCCAATGCAAAGACATTCTAGTTATGCTGTTCTCCTGTTTTCTGAATGTGTGTCCCATCCAACACCTACAACACAGTGAAACATAAAAGACAGTAAGTAGTATAGGATTCTTCTTCTTCTTCTTCTTCTGCTGCTGCTGATAGTGCCCCCACAACACAGTTAGCATGTTTTGTTGTGGTTTATTACTAGGCTGCACAAATATGCCTTCAGCTAACACATCCAATTTCAGTAAGGCCTTGATTAACTGCTTTTTATGACATGCTTGTTAGAGGGCACTGAGTCTATCCTTTTTTCTTCTAAAATGGGACCTCCAAACCCACACTAGGAACAATGTTGAAATAAGAATTGTCATCACAGCACTCTGGACACTCCCATAAGTGTTCAGTCCCCATCTTCAGCAGCAAGCGAAGAGTTCCAATTCTGATGGTACCAGTAACCGTCTGATTGTATATCCGTCTCATCCTTCCCCTGAGTGTCGAGCGTCGGCAAGATCCCCTGGTAACTCCTCGCAGCGTCATTCTCCTTAGACCATAATGATCTATCTATGCCTCTGCATCTGCACTGTTCACTCGTTCCCAAAGGGCCCTCACAATATCTAACTTGTCATACATTAATTCACCACCAAGTGGTGCAGAGCCAGCCAGTCTATCTGCCTGCTCATTTTCCAACACACCGGCATGACCTGGAAAAAATATCCAAAGGATGCTAACTACCCAGGACCTCTGAAGTGATGCTTGCCAATTTGCACGAAGCATGCCTGTTTTCACCTTTTTCAACATGCACTGTGAGTCAGTTACAGTCACGGCATGTGTGTACAGCTGATTCTCAAGCCAGCGGAAGGCACAGAGACTGCCTCCACATCCATTCTCAAACTAGACATTGTGATATCATATGCAAGGCTTTGCTGCACTAGGCGATGTCCATTCGCCTTTGGTATGAAACCCCATGCACTTCATCTGCCCCTCAAAACAGAGCCATCTGTATAGATAATCACATCACTTGGGCGGGATTTGTCATAAATCATTTGTTGAACTTCTGATTTTGCAGCACCAGCAGGCCAGTCTCTGCACTCATGACCTAACGTGATTAGAACCCTACACAAGTCTGAAAATTGTTCGGACACTTTGACCCACTCCTCTCCTCGCTCAAAATTATCAAGCCTGCACACATGTCCTATTGTGTCTTCAGCTTGTGCCATCCAAGACCTTCCTCTTTTTAGTCTGTGATCTTTAACTGTACCCAGGGCTTCATGCAGGAGGTGCTTCTTGTCTGCAGCTACTTTGAGAAATGACTGTGCCTGCAGAACTTGCCCACTAGTAACAGTAAAGAGTGAATACCTAAATCAAGATTTATAAAACAGGAATGCACATGGGGAGATGGCTTTTGGTTTCATCCTATTAAAAAGTATATGTAAAATACACTGTGAAGCAAACAGTAATGACTATATATCTGCTTACATATATGAAACATAAGACAATGAAACTGAAACAAGATTTTTCACATTTAAACTTCCACCCAGTCATAGTTTACAACAGAACCCACCTTTAATTGTGCAGCGATGGGGCCTATTTGCTTCATGAAAATTGTGTGTATGTTTGCATTTGCATTTGGCTCTCCAAGCTGCAGCATCAAAATCTGGCCTCTTTGGCAACCAGAATTCTCCAATGTCCTGTGGCCTGTTTGGTATCCATTGGTAGGCTTTGCAAGGACAACCTGGGACTCTGCATGGCACCTTGACACTCATTGCTGCGATGTTATAGTAGTAGTAATTTTTTTTAAATAACAATAACTATCTGGGAATACTTAAGAGTGTACATACTATTTGTTTCTATTTTGATACTGGATATTTATGCTTGTCAGTTGCCTTTGTTACTGAATACTGCATAGACTATATGCAGATATATATAGTCAGTGCGTAACAGATTGTAGTAGTATAGACGGTTAGGTTTTACCAATTTTAAGTGTGCTTTTGAAATAACAGTCCCCCGTATGGGTTCCAGTGCCCTATTATAGGGAAAACAAAAACAGACCCACTACCTACCTAAACGCACGTCGTAAGAGTTGACTAACTGGGAGCTTCCTTCGTAGTCAGAGTGCTTCTGCCTGAGAGGCAAGGAGCCAACAGTCTGCACACAAATGTGTCAGATCTGTCAAATGGATGCACACGCAACACTCAGGTTCTGGAACAGGACTGCAGTCCAGAAGTGGTGGAACAACTAGAACTTTCCACCAGAGTTTACAGCTGGTGAACGCAAAGAAGAAAGAAGAAGAAGAAATAATAGTGTTATTGACACAGTAATCAATCTGTGAGAATATCTAAAATGGTATCAGATACCATTATTCTGTCTTGAGATTTATTAATATATCATAGCCAAACCTTTGTTGATGTAATGTGTTGTTTAATCTTTAAATAACCATTATGAAAAGCCTTTACATATTTTTTTTAAATTAACACACAGGAAATGTGGTCACTGAACAAAACAAACTATGACTATTATGCATAAACGATGGCAAGTGAAAACATGCACACAATCGCAATCAATGTTTTAACCAGTCTTAACCAATGGACAAAACAATTGGGACTAATTCACCAAGAAAGCCAACATAACAGATTTCTTTGGCATGCTTTTGACCAAGTTTAAAAAAAAAATGCAGGACCACATTCCATGATGACTTAGGCACACAGAAATCCCCATGGGGTTCTGGGACCCCACTGTGGAAGTAAAAAATAATAGATCCTAAAAAGCATGTTGTATAAGTTAACTAATTTTAGGGACACATCGTCTAAAGTCTGATTACTTTTGCTTAAGAAGTGAGAAACCAACATACAAATAGTTAGATTTGTAAAATGAATGTGCATGTAAAACTCAAGTTCTTGAACAATATTAAAGTCCAAAAATGGACAAACTACTAGGAATTTCTGCCAGAGTTTACAGCTGGTGAATGCAAAGAATGAGAAGGAGAAGGATCACAGAAATGAGACAATACAAAAACAAATTTTTTGTGACTGCAAAAGTTAATTATGTATTATTATGTCATCATCTTAAAAGTATGGTGGAATCACTAATATGGAGCTTTATGAGACAGAGCTAAGCGAATTCAAGAGAATCAATAGGTGAAGAAAAGATGCTAGCATCGAAGAGGATACATGCTGAGAAAACATGAGAACAAAAAACTAGAAGGACTTTACACCTGGAACTCACAGGGGCACAGAAATAAAGGCAGACCAAAAAACACCTGGAGAAGGGAGCCAGGGGATGAAGTTAAAATGATGGGAAGGATATGGAGTGAGCTGCCTGTCACAGCAAAGGACAGGGCAGTTTGGAGTGAACTGACTGGGGGCCTATGTTCCATTAACTCTTTTGGGCCCATGAATTTTGACAGACCTGGCTCACATTAATTTCCCTCTACACAAATGGAAGAGGGGGTGGTGTAAAATAAAAGTGCATTTTGCGGCCTTTACTTGTGGTTGGAACACTGGAATTCAGGAGGGATGGCCAGTTCAACACAAAATTAGAAAATGCACTCTCTGAAAATGATGCTAACATTGATTGGGATCATTTTACGCTCAAAATGTGCAAACAAAGACTTGCATACAAAGAAAAACATTACAGTAACCTTCTCTGAATACTTTAATATAGTTTCAAACATTAAGAAATGAACATGGAGCCGTAGGGAATCAATATATACAGGACACACAATCGATGCAGACGGTGTTGTTGAGCAAATCAGAACTTCTCAGTCAACACAAACAGCGTTGCTCGGGCCTTAAAGTGCAGAAGAAGAAGAAACAGAAAAAAAGAAGGATGACTATTCACATGTTGCATAATTAACATATTTCTATACTTTACAACTAAATGATATGATATAATGAATTTCTACATACCATTGTATGATGCATGATCTGACAAGGAATGATCACAAAAGCACCTTGATGTGTGGAAGATGCGCTGGCAGTCATGCTGAAAGTCTGGACATCTCCAAGCAACGTATATTCCTGTGTAACAAACAAAAAAATGTCTTTACAGTCTGCACTTACCACTTTTCAGGGCGATGTAGGACAAGGAGGTCTTGAGCCTGACGATTTATGACAGTGTGGCTAGTGCAGCTGCCATGTAGTCGATTTTATTTTTCCCCCATAAGAAAATATCTATGACCAGAGTTGAACCTGGACCGCCTAAATTAGAGCCCAGTGTTATTAACCATTTGGCCAGTTACTATTCATGTAGTCCTGTGCAACATGATCAATTATTACTTGATTAATATAAGGTTAGTTTCGTATCCTTTACAGGACGTTGCAGAACCAACCCCAACGGCCCCTGGCTGTTGTGTGGATTTTCTAGGCCAATTTATGTCCAGTAGTTTGCCATTGCTTTCTGGACGGTCGGCTTTCTTGATACCACTGTTGAAACCAATGCAAGGCCCATGGCATGGATCAAACCCGGCATCTCAGCATTACGAAGCGTTTGCATCGACTTATCCACAGAGCCAACACTTGATTAATATACTGCAAATTATTATGTTATCCATGCATTAATTTTCAAATAAAATATATGAGGATATGGGGTCAGTACTGAGCCTATTTTAACTTTTTTCGGTAAGAAGCAGGTGTTATCTTAACTCACTCAGTGAATTAGTTCACAAGGGTATCTATTTGATTTCCACTGGCACAGGACTAGAGCAACTACTGGGTGACCCATTTACTGTGATGTTGGAAGTATGATGACCTGACTCTTCTAACATAAGCATTTGTTGCTGAAAGTATATTATGGTTGAATTATGACTCGACATCACAGCCGTCAGGACACTTCCATAAGCACTCTGTCTAAGGGTCTTGTCCGTCCTTCTACAATACTGAGCGTTCTAGGTTTCATTTTCTCTTCCCAGGCTAGTTTCCTTCCCAGTGCACTCCTCCAAATTAAGGTAGTGAATAAGTTAAAAGTAATGCACTTGTGATCTTTCACTGTTTTTATCCCCCCCCCCCCCTCCCCCCCCCCCAATCTGCTCAAACATCTCTTGAGCCTGGTGGAGTAAAGTATGATATAGACAATGTCTTATCAAATTAATTCCACACCTGGAGAGAATGTTGCAGTGGGGAGTGTCTGTGGGTTCTGGGCATCACTCGAGACTCGGGGAGAAGGCAAGATTTAGTAGTTCACCAGATGACAATGGGTACAATCGGTATGGAGACTTTTCGCTGTCTGTTGAGGAGGGAGTCGAAACTAATATGGACTTGTCCTGAATACTGTAATGTCAAATCTTTATACAGATCAACCCAGGTTGAAAAAAATGAGTTTATTACGAGTTTATTATAGTATTAAAATAATAGTCAAACCTGTCTTTTGAGCTTCAATAGCAGCAGCAGTTTCTGTGTCAAACAACTCCTTCAGCTTTGGAGCAAAATCGTCATTCATTGCTTTTGCTAATGACACCACATCTGCTTTCTCAGCTGGTTTAATCACTCGCATCCGATATCCTGATACCAATGATAAAATATCATATACAAGAAACTGGAGGCAAAAGTAAACAATACATTTTAACATACACAAACTGAGGTATATTTTCCTTAATTGTTAAGCAAAGTATGAATTGCGGCTGACTATTGAGATCTTGAGAGACGACAAAACACTGTAATAATACCATTTACTACAAAAAAATAAAATACACTTATCAAAGATAAAAACATAAAAGCTGCGCTATATCAATAGGGTGACCATAATATCTTGAGCTCAAAATGGGATAACTAAAATTTTAGGATAAAAAAGAGACAGCTAATGATATTTTTGAGATTAAAATTAGACAACTCAAGCAAGTCTAACTCCCCAAACACTCTTTTTTTTTTCTAGGTCACCAGGATAAACAGGTTCATTATTAATTACTGGCTTGACTCCATCTTATTTTGTCCTACTGCTTATGCAGTAAACATCACACATAGGGGTTAGATGTAGTCTCCTGTCTTTTGCTAGTTCTGTAGCTTGTATTAATGTCATGTTGCGTATTTGTGGTGCACCTTTTACTCCCTTCACCCATCTCTTTCTTGGTCATCCTCTTGACTTGCAGCCAGTTGTTCTCAAGTAGTATGCTCTAGCTGCTGGCTGATTGTGTTCCACCCTGACCAGATGACTAAACTGTTTGGTTATTTGATATTCAATGAAATGGTTTACTGGTACTGTGCCTACCATTGTTCTAGCTCGACAATGGTAGTAAAATCTGCACCACTACCACTAAGACATAAACAAAATAATATGCTCTTTAGCAGTAGTGGGGAAAATCATGCTACAATGAAATTTCTCATCAGGTTTGGGTGGAAATGGCTACCACATTCTATAGAAAACTTAAGCTACTTCTTCTTCAGCACACCCTTATAAAGGCATTAACATGCTGTTTTACTGTTTACAGGTAGCCTGCAATACCTGCGCCTTTTGGTCCAACTTTTCCATTTCTGCCAATCTCCAACCAGTTGCCTTTCACGACATATTTGGGTTTATTCTTTGTTCCCCTAAAATGGGGCCCTGGAACCCACATAAGAAACTTTAGCTGGAAAATGCAATAAACCATATATAAGTCTAGGGACAGAACTGTCCAGTCTGAGCTGATTAAGAGTCTACTGGCTGGTAACAGGAACAAATGTTAATAAAGAAACATTCACCCAAGCTGTCAGAGACTTATGCCACTAATTTCTTTTCATTTCACTTGGGAAGAACTGCAAATTAATTACCAAAAAAAGAAAAGATGGCAAAACAACTGTATACATCAGGAACAGATATGGACAGAGAATCAGGCACTAAAATGGGAAGCACATGGACTGAGAAAACAAAGCTGTCCAAGGGAAACCCTGAGATGAGCAGTGTTGAGAAAGGCCAAAGGTCCTGGATTGGTTCATTAGAATGCAAGCCCTCTGTGACACATAATGGCATTACATGTTGAATAGATTAACTACCTACTTACCCTCTGGGACATACATGCCATTTACTTTCTTTATTGGCATTTGAGCATTCTGTAATTTCTGCAACATGCCTTGTTGTCCTTTTGGCACAACAGCCTTACTAGAGCCTTGAGATGCAGCTGAAGGTCCTGGCTGAAAAGGTCATGTAAGCTAATGAACAATAAATAAGTCATAACACCATAAATAACACAATTGCCTGAAATAATTTACTACATACCTTAAATAGCTCACCGTGTGGGTTCCAGTGCCATATGGGGGGGGGGGGGGGGGGGGGCAGAGACTCACTGCACAGTAATAAGCATGTCATAAGAGTCAACTAACTAGGAAGGTTTCCTTCGAAGTCAAAGTGCATCTGCCTGAGAGGTGAAGAATCAACAGTCTACATACAAGTAAGCTAGATCTGTAAAATCGATGTGCAAATAACACTAAAAGACTAAAGTTCAGAAGTGGATGAAGAACCATCATTTATCCTGGAGATTACAAGTAGTGAATGTAAAGAAGAAAAAGATCTAAGTTTCATTTGAACAAGTTGTACATAACCTTGTAACACTAATTTTCTCACTGTGATAGCTCTGTGAACAAAAAAAGTACATATTCCGTAATATTCACATGTAATTATTTACAACCGTACCTGTTTCTTAGTACTTGTTCCAGCTTTTTTACTAGTACCAGTACTACCAGAAGATGATGCTGGCGATGTTGGAACATTCTTTGGGCTGCCAGTCTAATAAGATTATATTTCAGCATCAGTTATGAAAAAAATTAGGTGACATAAACAGCATTAAACAAATACAGTTCTGTAGTTCTTGGTCTTATTTACAATTTGAGAACTGATTACTTTAATCACAAGAGGCCAATACATATTCTTTAGGCATTTAAATGACAAAAGAAGAAACTGGAGTATGTCACGACAAGAGGAAAGTTGGAGGGAAAAAGAGGCAGGGAAAAAGAGGCAGGGAAAAAGAGACAGGGAAATACCAAGAGAGAAGATATTACATAAGGCATTATGTCACTGAGTTAGAAGAATTATGACCCTATGCATCTCTGCCTATCTCTAAAGTAGGGAGAATTATCACTAAGTTAATATCTGGCTCTCTCTAGTGCAGTGACTCTCAACCTTCCTAATGCCATGACCCTTTAATACAGTTACTCATGCAGTGACGACCCTGAGAAAATATACAATTATTTTCATTGCTACTTCATAAATTTAATGAATATGTGCTTTCTGATGGCCCTTGTGAAAGGGTCGTACAACCCAAAAAAGTGTTGCGACCCATAGGCTTAGAGTAAGGAGAATTATGACCTTATTTATCTGAGTCTATCCCTGGAGTAGGGAGAATTTTGACCTGGTTCAGATATATTGTATATTAATTTATAAGTCAAAGCATCTATTTTGAATTTCAGTGGCTCAGACGATAGTGTGCGCACCTACTGAGTGGTCTAGGTTTAGTCCCCCCCCCCCCCAAAAAAAAATGCTGAATTGTTTCCGACTGGTACACTCTGGGACAGACTCAGCACCACAAAACTCAGTATGTGAGGATTTCCACAATTTTCTGAGAACTGTCTGGGATAGAAAGGTGGGGAGTGTCATCCCACTTCCATATCGTAGCCTAGAATGTGTGATGGTCAAGCATTCCAGATTCTAACAGCAGTACCCGCCATGGGTCTACATGTACATATTTACAGACGTATTAAGTAATTTAACTAGTGATCACAGTGCAGGAACAAATTTATAAAGTTATTTAAAAATCAAATAAATTTAGGCAATCCTTACAACGACAAGCGACTCTAGGGGACGTAATTTTTTGTGGTCACAGCACAATTATATGTTTCATACCTTACGTCCTTTTCAGGACGTAATTTTTTGTTATTTGAAGCCCCACTCTGGCTTTTGCCAGGGGCCGCAATATAGGCAGGCCATCAATATGGCCAATTGTCTGAACGCGGTTTCTGGGACCTCTCCACGGTGATCCTCATCCTCATGGTGGCACTTTGTGTCATCGGGTGTTTATCGCTTGTGTGATGTCCTAGTGGGGTAGAAAGTCAATCAATCAATCAATAAACCGATGACATACTATCAATCCAACATCCTTACGTCCTTTTCAGGAAGTAATTTTTTTGTTATTTGAAACCCCACTCTGGCTTTTGCCAGGGGCCGCAATGTAGGCAGGCTATAAATATGGCCAATTGCCTGAACGCGGTTTCTGGGACCTCTCCACGGTGATCCTCATCCACATGGTGGCACTTTGTGTCATCGGGTGTTTATCGCTTGTGTGATGTCCTAGTGGGATAGAACTCAGTCAGTCAGTCAGTGAACCGATAACTGTGCTTTTGTTGAGGGCCCTAAGTATAGCCGAGCCTTAAATATGGCATAACAGCTGAATGGGCTTTCCGCTACCTCTGCTCGGGTGATCCGCATAGTGGCACTTTGTGTCAACGAGTGTTTATCGCTTGTGTAATGTCCTGGTGGGGTAAAACTTACCTACCTACCTACACTCGCCGTAAACAACCAATGATAGCGTCCCCTAAGAGGGTCTGATTCTCCGTTCGTCCGAAGGATTGCCAACCAAAACCTATACAAAATCTATGTGGGAAAAAGAAGGTAGACACATTTACCTGATCTTTAGGTCTTGCTCCCAGACCTGTACCTGAATTCTTTTTCATTTTCGGTGTAATATCTTTTGTGTATGTGTGCTATATTAGCGTTCAAGGCGCTCTAAAATAATGTCTAATAAATATTTATAAACGATTACACAATCAGCCATACATAAACATTTGTTGTTGCTAAGCTAAACCAGTCAACATGTTAGTTTCGTAAAATTTTACACAGAAGAATTCCACATGCTGGGTGTAGGAGCCTGTCCTACTACTAGGCGCGTCCACCAGGTGGCGGATGGTGGAAAGGCCTCTAGATATAGAGGTTAGCCCCGAATATATTGAATAAGTGGCCGTGGACCAAAACAGGTGATGGTCATTGAGAGGAGGCGAGTTAGTTGGTGGGACAGCTAACTCTATAAAATACCTCAAAACTCTACGACATGGCCATCGGCGGGTAAGAGGCGCCATTACCTCTCCCCCCTGCTGCCTTGCAGGGTAAGTCTTTTTAGACAAAGGCTATTGGAGCCAAACCATATACAAACCGGCGGAAGGCAAGGGGAAACCACCGCTGTACCATCCCAATAAATTAATGCCTCAAAATAATACGTATTCAGATAACGACGTGAATGGGGATTCCGGTGGAATCACCTCGTCCGGTAGGGAGCATCATGTTCTACGGGTGATACCCGACCGTCATCCAGCTACTGTAGAAAAAGTAAATGGTAGAAACATCATGAACATTGGTACATGGAATGTCAGAACACTCGTGCAAAACGGAAAACTGGATAACATCAAGATGGAAATGAAGAGAATGAACATCAACATACTAGGAATTAGTGAAATGCGATGGCCAGGAGCAGGGGAAAAGTATTCAGATCAGCGCAGAATTATCTACTCGGGAGGGAAAGAATATAGCAAGGGAGTTGGTATTATTTTAGATCCAAAGAACTCAAAAACTGTTAAAGGATTTTGGACAATATCAGATAGAGTACTATTAGTAAAACTTCGCGACAGACCGTTTGACATCAACTTAGTACAGATTTATGCCCCAACAGCAGATAGTTCAGAGGAAGACATTGACGCATTTTATGATGAGTTAGACATGGCTGTTGATCAATGCAAAAATTGTGAAGTAACAATGGTACTTGGAGATTTCAACGCAAAAGTAGGAAGTGAAAAAGTGTACGGAATAACGGGTGGATATGGACTAGGAGAAAAGAATGTGAGAGGTGACAGATTAATAGCATGGGCTGAGTCGCGCAGCATGATAATAGGTAACACCTGGTTTAAAACACCATCCTCGAAGATTGTGGACTTGGAAAAGTCCTGGTGATAATGTCCGCAATCAGATTGATTATATTTTGATTTCAAGAAGATTTCAGAGCAGCTTAGTTGGAGCTAAAACTAGACCAGGGGCAGACTGCTTTAGTGACCATGTTCCAGTTGTAGGAAAAATTAGAATAAAACTAAAGAACATTAGAAAAACTCCACAGAACATCAAGTTAAATTTAGGAATTCTTAGAACGGATAAAGAAATTAAGGAACAGTACAACGTCACTGTACAAAACCGGTATAATGCAATGGAAATTATACAAACAATTGATGAACAGTGGGATATGTTGCGTGAGTCAATTCAGCAGACATCAAACGAGACAATCCCACCAACCCATACAGTTGCAAAAAAGAAATGGATGTCAACCGAAATTCTGCAGTTGATGGATGAAAGAAGGAAGAAAAGGAATGATAAAGAAGAATACTCTAGAATACAAAAAGAAATAGTGAACAAATGCAAAGTGGCTAAAGAAGCCTGGCTGAATCAAATGTGTACAGAGATTGGGGAAAATCACGGGAAAGACTCACATTCCATGTACCAACAGATAAATATGTTAACAGGAAAGATGACACGTAACAGCACTGGATGTTTGATATCAAAGGATGGTGACTTATTAATGGGACATAGTAATATAATTAACAGATGGACAGAGTATATAGGGGAATTGTATGATGATAATAGACCAGACGTAGAACTGCAGAACAACAATGATGGTCCACCAATAATGACTGCAGAAGTTGAGGATGCAATACATCATATGAAGAGAGGAAAAGCACCCGGGCCAGACAACATCTCACTGGAAGAAATCGAAGCACTAGGAAATTTTGGAATTGAAATAATAACTAAACTTTTAAATGATATTTATAACAGTGGGTATATTCCAAATGACCTTTTAAAATCCATATTTATAGCTCTGCCGAAGAAACCAGGCACTTTAAAATGTGAAGACCATCGCACAATAAGTCTTATGAGTCACATGACTAAGATTTTACTGAGAATAATTATGAGAAGAATAAGAAACAAAATTAAACCAGAAATCAGCGATGAACAATGTGGATTTGTAGAAGGAAAAGGTACAAACAATGCCATATACATCCTAAGGACATTGTCAGAAAGAGCTATAGAAGTAAAGACTGATTTGTACTTATGCTTCATAGACTATACAAAAAGCATTTGACTGTGTGAAGCATGAAGAAGTAATCAAACTGTTAGAAAAATTAAACATTGATGGGAAAGATCTAAGAATAATAAAGAATATGTATTGGCAGCAAACAGCAGCTATAAGAATTAACAACTGTTTAGGTACATTTCAAAGCATAAAGAGGGGCGTACGACAAGGATGTGTACTTTCACCTGATTTGTTTTCAATATACAGTGAATATATTATGAGATCTTTAATTGATATGCCCGGAATCGTGGTTGGTGGGCACAATATAAACAATTTACGTTACGCTGATGACACAGTCTTGATAGCAACAAGTCAGAAAGAATTACAGGAAATGATAGACATTGTGGTGTTAGAAAGTGGAAGAATGGGCCTCAGTTTGAATAATGGGAAGACAGAAGTAATGGTGGTATCAAAGAAACAAATTATTCCTACATGTGTAATAAAAGTCAATGGTGTTATTTTAAGACAAGTACAGAAATTTAAGTATCTAGGCACATGGATAACATCAGATGGAAGATGCATAACTGAAATAAGAAACATAATTGGACAGGCAAAAACTGCATTTTATAAAATGAAAAACATCTTGGGCAATATATCCTTGTCATTGAGAGTTAGAAAAAGAATTCTTGCTTGCTACATACATCCAATTTTAACATATGGATGTGAATCCTGGACAATCGGTAGGCAGGCCAAACAATTTTTGGAGGCCTCAGAGATGTGGTTTTACAGAAGAATGCTTAGAATACCTTGGACAGCCAAAAAGAGCAACCAAGAGGTTTTAAAAGAGGCGGGAGACCGAAGACAACTTATCACTGACATCAGAAGGAGACAGTCATCATTTTTCGGCCATGTTATGAGAAGAGGGAAAATAGAACATGTTGTGACCACTGGAAAGATCTGTGGAAGGAGGGATAGAGGAAGACAACGAGAGAAGATGCTTGACAGTCTTTTTGCACGGCATGGAGGTGTGTCGGCACACGAACTGATACATGCTGTAGGAGATCGCGGATTATGGAGAGGCATGATCGCCCACGCCATTCGGCAAGGCACCTGATGATGATGATGATGATGGGTGTGGCTTTCCAGTTTATACAGACACACACTCACACACCCTTGGCACACACACACACACACACACAGAGCATATATATATAATATAACATATATATATATATATATATAATATATATATATATATATATACATTTAAAATTTCAATACAAACAGTGCCGTTCCCACATTATTATTATAATTACTGAAGTCATTATTGTTATGATTATTATTATTAAGCACTTTAAGTGAAAGTTTAACAAAGCTAAGGCCGCAATGAATCCCGCCCACTACTCCATCTAAATGTGTAAGTTCACTGATACCACCCCCTCCCCTCCATACACACACCACCACCACCAGAAGCACACCCTACGCTGTTTTCTTTGAGTCGGCGCCCCCATCCATGACGGATTTGAAGAAAACGGTGAACTTGGGTTTCTTGCAGTACAGGGTGACGTCTGACATCGCTTATTAACGTTGCGGTTTTTCTATTCAAATTTACGTCTATTAATTTGCCATTGCTTTTTGGATGGTCGGCTTATCAATCCCATTGTCGAAACCAACGCAAGGCCCGCAGCTGGGATCGGACCCAGTATCCTGGCATTACGAGTTTTTATAAGGAGTAGAAAATTATAGGGAAGAGAAAAAGTTGGTAAGAAACAACAATTAGTTTATGTTAGCTTTACAAAATCGATCACAATAAACAAACAAAGGACGTTGCGGCGATTAGCCTTCATCAGCACATAAAGGACAACACAGTACACATACACAAATAGGCTCTAACTATGAAGTGACTGCATAGGACTCTAATGTATAAAATAAACGATACTCATCTAGTGTCCCTGGCGAAAAAACTTCGTTCAAATGAAACGACGGTCAGCCTATATACCTCCAACGCGCAGGTAGGGGCAAAAAAAAAAGGGACGGGCTGGACGCCAACAGCGTACACTAGGTGTCTAAGGAGGGAGGGATGGGTTGGCATATAGGGCGTAACCGGGGTTGGGTTGTGGGGATGACCTTAGTCCATCCGCGAGGAATAAAAGTGGTGCCTGTGCTTGCAAACAAATATCGACAGACAGACAGCTAGATAGATAGATAGATAGATAGATAGATAGATAGATAGATAGATAGATAGATAGATAGATAGATAGATAGATAGATATAGATAGATAGATAGATAGATAGATAGATAGATAGATAGATAGATAGATAGATAGATAGATAGATAGATAGATAGATAGATAGATAGATAGATAGATAGATAGATAGATAGATAGATAGATAGATAGATAGATAGATAGATAGATAGATAGATAGATAGATAGATAGATAGATAGATAGATAGATAGATAGATAGATAGATAGATAGATAGATAGATAGATAGATAGATAGATAGATAGATAGATAGATAGATAGATAGATAGATAGATAGATAGATAGATAGATAGATAGATAGATAGATAGATAGATAGATAGATAGATAGATAGATAGATAGATAGATAGATAGATAGATAGATAGATAGATAGATAGATAGATAGATAGATAGATAGATAGATAGATAGATAGATAGATAGATAGATAGATAGATAGATAGATAGATAGATAGATAGATAGATAGATAGATAGATAGATAGATAGATAGATAGATAGATAGATAGATAGATAGATAGATAGATAGATAGATAGATAGATAGATAGATAGATAGATAGATAGATAGATAGATTAGATAGATAGATAGATAGATAGATGCTTCTCTCTTACTGTCAGCTATCAAATAGAGACAGTAAGGATGCTTGTTATACAAAAGTAATCAGTCGAGCCCGAGAATAAGACTGGTAACAACCAGAGTGTAAGGGAGCGATGAAGGGATAGATGGGAAAACAGCATGTGTGGATGGTGGTGTGGATAGGCGAGTGTGTCCTGGATAGATGGGTGGGTAGATGAATGGATGGAATGGTGGATGACTGTATTAGTTGATGAATGGAATGGTAGATGGATGGATGGGTGGGTAGATGAATGGATGGAATGATGGATGACTGTATTAGTGGATGAATGGTATCGTAGATGGATGGATTGATCGATCAAATATGAGATGAGGTAAAAACATGAGTCTAGTAACACAGTGCTTCTCTCTTACTGTCCGCTATCAAATAGAGACAGTAAGGGTGATTTTTATACAAAGTATTGGTAGAGCCCAAGTGTAAGGCTGGTAACAGCCAGAATTGAAGGAAGCGGTGAAAAATAGCATTGAGTGGATGGTGAGATAAATGGTGTGGGTAGATGAATGGGCGGGACGAAGGTTACGTTCGTAGATAGATGCAATGGTAGATGGATGGATCTGCCTATATGTATGCTGATATATTAAAATAGGTTTGTTGCTTTGTTTTAGTATCCAGAAGCCATGAGTTGTTAATCCTTAGGCTCTGTATTATGGATATTGCAACCCTTCGGCCTTGATTCCATTTTAAATACCGTAAAGCTAGGAGAAATGTGGCTTTGGCATTACGAGGCGCGTTTGCAACGCCTAATCCACAGACGTCGACTGGTGTAACGGTTAGACAGGGCTATTCAACTAAGTTTATTCAGGGACGAAAATGTTCGTCACAGGCCAGAGTCACAGAAAAATGGTTAATGCAATACAACTGACAATGATCCTCGGGCTACTTGCTAGATCTTCGCGGGCCAGATTAGACAAGCGGGCCGCCAACTAAAAAGCCTTGGGCTAGACGTTTACCTGCGGATCCCAAATGAGCCGGACTTTTTTTTTAAAACGACTTTGACTTCCAGGTCGACCTAGCCTTAAACGGGTACCAGGTAAAGTCCTGGAAAGTAAAGTGGACGTGTGTTATGTTGACCACATCACACAGAGTGCTGGTTGGTCTATAAAATAAGGGAAAGATCTAGCATTGCATGCCCAGTACGACTAAGGGCGTGGAAAAGGGTCCTTTACTTTGTCGCTCTTCTGCATAGCCCCTTTAAAGCTCTTCCCTATGTAGGTTCCGGGAACCAGTTGTGTGTGTGTGTGTGTATATATGTGTGTGGGTGGGGGAGAAAAATAAAACCACTACCTCAACCACAAAAATGTTGTAAGAGCCCACTAAATAGGGATTCCGTTCGAAGCCGGAGTGCGTCTGAGTGGTAAGGAACCAATAGGCTGCGTACAGATAAACCAAAGTTTTAAAACGTATGTGCACGCACATTTCCTATTCTGGAAAAAGACTAAAAGTCCAGAAGTTGACGAACAGCCAAACCTTTCCCTTGGAGTTTGCAACGATGAACGCGAGTTCTGAGTACAGACATAATGAGTATCGTGTTTTCTTGCATGTTCCTTATATGTTAACTAGTTAGTTAGTCGACAGATTATCCTCAGTGCAGGTCGAACCATTCAGTCCATAAATGCTCGGATTCCCTCCTTAGTAAATCCAGCAGCGTGTAGCGGCTGACGACACCAGTTCTGTGTTTATTCTTCTTCTTTGGCTACCCGTGTAGTGTTCTCGTTTGGCGACACCCCATTTAACTTGCCGATCTTGCAGTCTGACCATGGCTGCAGATTCACAGTTCTCAGCTGGTTCACGCAAACGTCTTAAATCTCGTAGAGCATTCAGTATATCAGCCTGGTCCATGGCTTGTCCAGCTTTCACATTAGCCTCCCTTACCTGCAAGTCTATAAATTTCAAACAGAGTTTGCTCATTTCCTTGTACTACCACATGTCCTGGCACGAAAATAAAACTAATCCTTGTCAGCCGTGAATTCTGTAGAGCCACCAACCACTGTCTTCGGACCTAGCCCTTCTCTATCTTCCAGAGCATACTCAACGAGTCACATAGAAAGCATGCCTGAGTGAAACTCTGTATCTCTAGCCATGTTACTGCTTTAGTCACAGCCATGACTTCCAAAGTCAGACTATTTGTAGTTACGGCAAAAGCTCCAGAATTTTTCTACACAACTCTCCCTCCAACCTGAGCCGTGAAAGATCACGAGCTTCTAACGTGGTGGATGACAGACACATTTGTGTAAGTGACAGCATCACATGTGGCACAGATGATCTAAGCAGCTAAAATGAAAAAAATAACTTCACGGCGCTATGACTTTATATATATATACTTTATATATATATGTATATATAGACACACGATTTCCACCTCCCGAGAATTTTGGCCAGAGGTGGTTTGAGGCCACCTAGTCGATCTGGACTCGTAATGGGGGTCAGGGGTCAGTTAATAAGTCAGCTAGGCTGCGTCACGACCTCCTGTAGCTGTTTATGTAACCCTGTAGCCCGGTCATGGCTGCACTCATGTGGATGTCAAGAGTTGTGAGCCGTCAGGTCATCTAGAGACGTGTCGGTCGCTGTATGGTCTCAATGAGGATCAGGGTCTGTATCAGACATGATGACAGGAGAACAAGAAAATTCACTATATCAATTAAGAAAGTCTCTCACAAGAATGGCGACGGTTCCGTACCTAGAGGCAAAATTAAGGGAAATTGTTTACACAATATCCAGGCAACCTAAACCAAGCAAAATATTCAAAACATGCCACACACTTCGTGACCCAGTATGGCTTAATTGCTGTAACGAAAAGGCACCTAGTGTTTTAGCTGTACATGGGTCTATTGAAATATGATTTTTTTTCCCTTTCCTTTAGTTTGCCTTGTAAAAAAATAACACAGCGATGGATGAAGAAATCCACACATAACTAGGGCAATAAGATACTTTTGAAGTTAACCGCAGTATATAGCTGTTGTGGCATAGCGATAAGATGCTCACCTCAGGATCTGAAGATATGGGATTCAGATCCCGATCGTGAGGGGTTTTTAAAATTTTTATTTTTAAAAGTCATGTATGGTTTTAGTAAAGACTGCATCCCAGGAGTGTACATAATTGAAGGTACGGAAAAGAAAGGGTATCTTTACATCTTTATTATTATAAAATTATTATGTAGCAGTCTATTGTTTTAATGTCCACAGTCCATGTTTAAAGTGGAGCTGATCAGAAGTTTTACCCACCACAGTTTTATTATTCTCAAAAGTGAGTCAATAATATTTCTGTTTGTCTTTATTTCTACAGATAATCAAACACACACAAAGTTTTTGGTTTTATAAGGAATCCCAAAGATCATCATTGAAGCGCATGGGTTCATAGAAGCATCAGGTACATGGAGGTTGTCGAATGTGTGTGATGGGCCAATAAGCTAAGACTTTAAATGAGTTGTTACTAACATTGTGTATACACACACACACATAAACACACTCTGTGGGTCACACTGTCTCTCTATATACACACAATATGTAATGTTAATTTCAGGGTTAGTTGGTGAATATATAAAATGTATCTCTGTTTTAACAAAGAGCTACTCATTTAATATGGGATGCCGGGTTCGATCCCAGCTGCAGGCCATGCCCCTTGCTTTGGTTTCGACAAAGGTATCAAGAAAGCTGACCGTCCAGAAAGAAATGGCAAACTACTGGACGTAAATTTGCCTTGAAAAACCACACACAGCCAGGGGCTGTTAGGGTTGGTTCTGCAACGTCCTGTAAAGGATATGCAACTAACCTAACTCATTTGATAAAGAAGCATTGAAGTTATTTAGACATGTTTACTTGTAAGTATAATATACAAAAAGACTAGCTTTGTTAAGTTTCAAACCTTCATTTTCATTGCTTGGTGCAATTTCAGTGATAAACTTTGCTGTGTTCTAACTGGTATTTTTAGGGAGTAACAAATATATTATGCATGCACAGAGCTCCTATTCTCTCGTGTTCTCTCATGGCACTTCAGTGCTTGTGTTTTCAATTTACTTAAGCTGTTCGTAGGTGCAGGTTCACCCAAGAAGGAATATTCTGACTGAGTAAAAAAGGTACTTTTGCATTTTCTTTCAATCTACAGGCTCTAAGACCACTTGTTATTTATTTACAGGAACCAAGCAGTCTTTGTATATTAAAAATGTTTTATGTATTTAAAGCATGCAAACAATCTTTCTTATTTTTCAAAGATCTCGTCTCCAGAAACTCGCACCCCCTCCATCACCACTCTCTCCAGGTGACTATGACGCTTAACATGGCCAAAACATTCAAGCTTTTGGGATCGGATGTTGTTTTCCCATTTTTCGGGATCGGATGTTTATCAGCCATTGCTCCTTTATGTCCAGATCATGTAGGATGTCAGTGTTTTTTCTTGTCCTTGGTCTCTAAGAATTTTTCTGAAGCATTTTCCACAGGGTTACTGCAGTTAAAATCCATTTCATGTACACGTGTAACCATTTACCAAGCTAGAAAACAAGGAAGAAAACAATATACACTGAAGTCAATATTACTGTTTAATAACTCATAAAGTATCCCACAAAACATAGTTCTTTAATACTTAAAACCTCAACTTCACTATCACATCAGACAGAAGTAGCTAGTCATACATTAGTTTATTCCAGGAAGAGCCAATTAAAAAAAAAAAAGCATGATGAGTTAATGCAAGACAAGAAATTTACAAACACAAGTAACGTTAAGGCTATAATTAAAACAATGAGCTAATGATCCAAATTTATACCTGATGTGAAGGAAATGGTTTAATGCTGATAGAGCCGTCGGTCCATATGTATAAAATAAGTGCTTTTGCCTTGAATACAAGTAGTCTGACTAAGGAGGTGATGCTGGTAAGAAAAGCAATGATGTGGCTAGAGATGCAATTCCCATGCTTGCTTTCTAAGTGATTCCATGAACATGCTTAGGAAGATCGAGACAGGATGGTTTTGAAGAGAGTGGTTGGAGTTTCTTAGGGAATGTCATCTGACAGGAATTAGTTTCAATTTTGTGCCAGGGTATTCTGGGGTAAGATGGATTAAATGAGCAGACTGGCTTACTGGTAATTATGGTAGGTACAGGACAAGCAATTGACCGAGCTGAGCTTCTCAATGATCTCAAGGAGGCAGGAGGAGCAGATGATTTAGACAACAAAGAATCAGCAACATTGAAACAAAAACATACAAGCACTTCAGGTCAAAAGAAATGAATACTATATAAGTAGTCAAAGAAGAAAAGTAAACCAACACAGAACTGGTGTTATCCAACACAGAACTGGCATTATCACAACACAGAACAGGTGTTATCTAACACAGAACAGGCGTTATCACAACACAGAACTGGTGTTATCTAACACAGAACTGGTGTTATCCAACACAGAACTGGTGTTATCTAACACAGAACAGGCGTTTTCACAACACAGAACTGGCGTTATCTAACACAGAACAGGCGTTATCACAACACAGAACTGGTGTTATCTAACACAGAACTGGTGTTATCCAACACAGAACTGGTGTTATCCAACACAGAACTGGCGTTATCACAACACAGAACTGGTGTTATCTAATACAGAACTGGTGTTATCCAACACAGAACTGGCGTTATCACAACACAGAACTGGTGTTATCTAACACAGAACAGGCGTTATCACAACACAGAACTGGTGTTATCTAACACAGAACAGGCGTTATCACAACACAGAACTGGTGTTATCACAACACAGAACTGGTGTTATCTAACACAGAACAGGCGTTATCACAACACAGAACTGGCGTTATCTAACACAGAACAGGCGTTATCACAACACAGAACTGGTGTTATCTAACACAGAACTGGTGTTATCCAACACAGAACTGGTGTTATCACAACACAGAACTGGTGTTATCTAACACAGAACAGGCGTTATCACAACACAGAACTGGCGTTATCTAACACAGAACAGGCGTTATCACAACACAGAACTGGTGTTATCTAACACAGAACTGGTGTTATCCAACACAGAACTGGTGTTATCACAACACAGAACTGGTGTTATCTAACACAGAACAGGCGTTATCACAACACAGAACTGGTGTTATCTAACACAGAACTGGTGTTATCCAACACAGAACTGGTGTTATCTAACACAGAACTGGTGTTATCTAACACAGAACAGGCGTTATCTAACATAGAACTGGTGTTATCTAACACAGAACTGGTGTTATCTAACACAGAACTGGTGTTATCTAACACAGAACTGGTGTTATCTAACACAGAACAGGCGTTATCACAACACAGAACTGGTGTTATCTAACACAGAACTGGTGTTATCCAACACAGAACAGGCGTTATTAGTTGCTGAGGGATATCCAGAAAATGGGATCTGAGAGCTTATAGACTTGTCTGATGTGCAATGAGAACTATCAGTTAATTAACTAAGTAATCAAAATACCTCTAGACTATGCACATCAGATCATCCCATCCAGGTGACTTCACTACCACTGAGGTGCCCTAATATGATTCTGTTACATGGTTGAATGGAGGTTTCTGGGATTTGCTTCTGTTTGATTCTTATCCATGAGATGTTAAACTTATGGACAACAATTCTGGATTGGAGCAATGACCAACCAACCAAGCCTAGACATCAATGCAGGCGCACGATAACAGTCACTGAACATCACTTTCACTACAAGATTTATAGGTGCTCATTTATGATACTGGATTATTCTGAAAGGAAACTGTTTATCCCAGCTGTTCTAAGAAAATGGACTAAATGTTGGACTTCTTCTTCATCTAAAAAAGTCCACACAGTTTCGTGTTCATTATCATGCACACACAAAAGCAGCTGATAAATGCATTATTCATACCAACTTTTTGCTATAAGTGCCTGACATGGACAGCCCTAGAAAAACATAAACACAAAATTACAACATAGAAGATTAAATGTATAAGAAATGACCGGGAAAAACAAGAAGAGACAAAGTCAACAATAAAGAACTAAGAACAATAGAAGGCAAAGTACTGATGAATAATTTCACAGAACATCAAAGAATCAAATGGTTTGGCCACCTGGTCAGAATGGAACAAAATCAGCCAGCAGCCAGAGCGTACTACATGAGAACAGCAGGCTACAAGGTAAGAGGCCGACCAAGAAAGAGATGGATGGAGGAAGTAAAAGAGACACTTGAGAAACTCAAAATGATATCAACATAAGCCAGGTAACTAGCAAAAGACAGAAAACTACATATAATTCCTCTCGGTATGGCTTCAAAGCATAAGCAGTAGCATAAAGAAAAAGGAAAGAAGAATGTCTGTCTACAGCTTCTATCTCATGTAATCTTAGTCACTCCTAAAAGAGTGTTCTTTAAATTTCCATACAAAGCAAAAACAAACAAATCAGAAACACCATTAAAAGCAAACTCCAGCTGTGCTTAATGTGTTCTTCATAAGTGGAGCACATGCTTCGAAATGTTTTTACAGAGCAATGGCAGTCATAATATAGAGTATACTATGTATATATACAATGGTTTCATTAAAAAATGTGTTTTCTATGTGTGGACAAAAATGGGTCATGTATTCTTCCATGACATGATACCAAACTGTCCAACATCTTGTCTCTTGGCTTCTCTCTGCCTCTCTTTCCATTTAACTGTCCTGTTGTCACAAAGTATCCCAGTATTACTTTTCTTATAAACTGCCCAAAGAACATGTATATGCCACAATAAGTATACATAACGGAAAATGTAAAACTGTAGACTTCTGCAGCCAGAATACCAGAGTTCATAAACATTATTCATGTTGTTATGATGAAAATAAAGTTGAGCAGAAGCGAAGCTTTCCGGGCCATCAACACAGAACAGCCCTGTCTAGCTGGAAGGCACCTGGTGTGGCTACTTGCGCAGTGCCTACAAAAGAATGTAATTTTGCGTAAGTGGTAAACAAGAAAAAAATATATTTGTTACATATAAGACATATCTAAAATATATTACAATACTGTTCCATGTATAACATGCTCCCATGTTGAGATGACTCCAACTATTTGGGTCCAAAATAGGAAAATAAACATTCTAATCACATTCTCTGCAAAATATGACGTCTAGTTTTAAACTTAAGGGATTTAGGAAAACATATTGTCTTTTATATGCAAAAATACAGTATATCATCTTTAAAAACCTGAAACATAATTGTTTTCACTGTAATTTAGTCACTGTATTTTTATTTTAAAAGCGAATGTTCATAATCTTTAGTAAATATTCCAACAACCAATACTCCAGGTGAAAATAAACTCACGCCCTCATTAATGGATTATTGGAAGAAGTAGTGAGGACAGGAGGTGTAGGAATAAAAACATTAGTGCCACCTGCTAGAAAATTAGAAGTCAGAAGCTGTAATACAACAAACATGTATGGATCTTGGAACCCAGGCAGATGCTGTGAGACAACAAACATGTTTGGAGCTTGGAACCCAGCCAGATGCTGTGAGACAACAAACATGTATGGATCTTGGAACCCAGGCAGATGCTGTGAGACAACAAACATGTATGGAGCTTGGAACCCAGCCAGATGCTGTGAGACAACAAACATGTATGGATCTTGGAACCCAGCCAGATGCTGTGAGACAACAAACATGTATGGATCTTGGAACCCAGCCAGATGCTGTGAGACAACAAACATGTATGGATCTTGGAACCCAGCCAGATGCTGTGAGACAACAAACATGTATGGATCTTGGAACCCAGGCAGATGCTGTGAGACAACAAACATGTTTGGAGCTTGGAACCCAGCCAGATGCTGTGAGACAACAAACATGTATGGATCTTGGAACCCAGCCAGATGCTGTGAGACAACAAACATGTATGGATCTTGGAACACAGGCATCACAAACTCAAGTGAGTCAGTCACAGTTATGATGATGTTGGACATGTATGCAGAAGGGGAGAAAATTGGCCACCATGGCAGGCATTGGAGGCTAAGAACCAGGGAACCAGATCTCCAGGGTGATTCACGGTCTGCTGGGAAGACAACATCCAAGAGTCCCTAACTGACAGAGGACTGAAATGGAACAAAGCCAGAAAGAAAACTGCTGACAGAGAAGTCTGGCGATCTCTCTGGCAAACCTCCACACCCCAGAGTAGAAGAGAATAGACTAAGTAATAAGTAAGTAAGTATGTAAGCCTCCAAAATGGACCCCCATATTCCAGAAGACATACAGCAAATGTGTCTTCTTTTTCAGCCCACCATCAGCAGTTTGTCTGCAGTGAACTTAGTCATCATCCCCATGTAGCAGGTCCCTTACAGAAGGTTGCTCTCATCACTGAAAGAAACTGTCTCTGCATTTTCCTACCCAGTGTGTCTCCAATGTCCTGTGCCCAGCTTTACTCCTGGTACTATGGACCCCCCCCCCCCCCCCCCCACCCCCCTTTCCATTTTTTTCTCTTCAATTCGTAGGCTGTGATTCCCTATAGCACAATATAAAATTATCCCCATGGAAAAGGGGGGGGGGGGGGGTGAAAAGGGGTTGCCCACCCCCCCCCCCCACACAAAAAAAAAAACACATAACAATCCCGGCCTTGAAATGAATTCAAATACATGACCTCCAGGCTGTCAGGTAAGCCTGCCTGCTACTGAGCTATTTTAGCCCTCAACTGTACCTTACATTCATTCACAATATGCATTTATAATAACAGACTGTACCTGTGCTACTTTGTGTCCATATTCCATCAAAGTGGGCATGAAAGCATTGACACTGTCATCAATCAAACCTTGTATGTACTGCACAGCTTGCTCATCATTCAAGTGCAGCATGAACTTCTCTTGTACCTAGGTTAAAACCACAAACATGTCAACCATCACTGTTGTTTAGACTGTTAGATCATTCAATCTACAACCAGACAAACTATTGCTATGTTAATCAAGCAAAAGAAGAGAAAGTCTGACACTCCTGTGCACATGTGGACCGGTAGAAAAGACACCACAACATATTCTGCAAAGTTGTTATGTTTTAACAATGACAGACACAAAGGTGACTAACAGAAACAATCATGCAAAGTTATCTGAGAGTTTAACTCTTTGAGTCCCAAGGAACGTATCATACGTTCATAGGTTCCTAACTAGAAGCCCAGTGAATGCAAGATGCGCCGATTTTACTTCTCTTTTGACTACCCCTTGGGCCTCTGATGCTAAACCCCCTGGGACTCAAAGAGTTAACAGAGCTCTCAAATGTAGCAGCATATAAGTTGTCTCAGCACCTTCATGAGGTTAAAAACTCCATAGGGAAGCCAGCACAACACGAGGTTGTAAACCTGCCAAATTGACAAGAAGCCATCCTGATCATCAAAGTATACATCTTCAGTGAATGACTTAGTCTGTTAATCTTCCTGACACTCTCCGGTGGTCATTATTCTGAGTGTATGTCTCTTCTTGCATACTGAATCCTACGCAAACATAAAACGTGGGTTCACCACTTCTGACACTTATTTCATAAAAGCTGTCTTTACATGTGCTTGCTTAAGAGCCACCTTGGCCGCCCCTCTCCCACTTTCTATTATTAGTTAATCAGAACAGAATACTTATTCTTCTCCTGAGCATTTACTGCTGTAAACTCTGGCAGAAAGTTCTGGCTGTTCTCTACTTCTGGACTTTGGTCTTGTTCTAGAACATAAATTGTGTATGTACATCCAGTTTACAGATCTAACATCTTATCTGTATGCAGACTGTTGGCTCTTCACCTCTCAGACAGACGCATACCTACTCTTGAAGGAAAAACTTCTTAGACATGTTTTATGATATGCTTGTTACAGGGCTAGTTGATCTATTCTTTTTCCCCCCAAAACAGGGCCCCAGAACCAACACATGGAGAACAGAATACAAATGCCTCGGGTTTTAAGCAATCATTAGCAGCTACTGCAAGCAGCTGTTACTTAATTCTGTCAGTCCCAGAAGGTTTCACACACCTAAGAAAGTAAAAATCACTATGAAAAATAACAAGTATTTATTCAGCCTTTTTCAATAGCTGAATAAATAGTGGAAGTGTCCACTGGAGAAGCCAGATTTTGATCAGAATACTCTCCAAAGGCTCAGCCCACAATGTGTGAGAAGCTCAGAATACAGATGTGAGGTTAAGCAGTTAGGTGCAGGACGTGACGATTTCTTGGGTGAGCCCAGGACCAGGGTGTTATGTGTCAGCTCTGGATTTAATAGAAGCATCCTTGGATGGTGGGAAAAGCCCATGCTGATAATCATGCTCAGCAGCCTTCCCCTTTCCTAACAACTCACACGAGGTACTAGAGCACCAAACCAAGCCCCTAATTTTGGCACCATTAACACTTATTAGCATAATTGGCACAAATAAATCAGACCATAATTATAGGCAATACTGCTCATTGTATGCTGAATGTTGCTGATGTTTTGTTTTGTTTTCATAAATGAATGGATGGACTGAGAAAGAATTTTCCTAGGGCAGCTCTTGTAGATAAAGATACAAAATATAAAGCTACACCATATCCCATGAAAGCAACAGTAAATACAAACCAAGCGAACAAATGCCAGATGAACTCAGATGAGTCAGCTGAAAGGTGCTAAAATTGCAGTTATGCTGTAAACAGCAAAATGCAATAATATCACTTGGAAAAACAATAAAGATGAATAAAATGCAATACTAAATCTGGCTGTTCCAGCGGGCACTTTCACTATTTTTTTTTAAGCCTCTTGGAAAGTAACATAATTATTTTTCATAATGGCTACTTTTCCTTTATGAAAATCTGTGTGAACCCTTTTGGCACTGACAGAGGTAAGAGTTTGCAATAGTTGCTACTAAAAGGAGAGAGATACGGTTCTATCTGTTCACATCCTCTTTATGTTGCTGTTGACACATAAGACATTCAAAAGTGACCTCTACTGCTGCCAGTCTGTTGCTCTCCCCCGTATGGTATCCCAAATGAGTTTACACTCCTTCACTTCCCTTTCTACTGTTATTCTCCAGATTCCTTTACAACATCCACATCTCCTTTTCCCATCTAGCATCAGGCTGACCTTGCCAAACAGACACAATTAATAGACAGCAATAAGAAATACCTTCTTCACAGTCTTGTCAGGCTCCAGAGCAATGTCTGGTATGTTTGAGTCCACCATCAGTGAAAATAAGTTCAAAAACAAGTTTGCAGATCTGCACAAATTCAAAATATGTAAAAACTTGTTAATATATATTTATTACAATAATGCAGACACAAAACAATGCACTGATAATTTATTGCTTGGCATATTTCACTGCATCTTGCCAGGTGCGTTACTACAGGTGACTTAAATCAACATATACTGAAGCCTAAAAATAAATCCTTTACGATGAAATTATCCCCCCCCACCCCCTCCAAAGAAAAATCATACTGTCGTTAGGCTGTAAATTACTCACTCAGAAATTCAAGATCAGCGATGAAATTGTGATGGTAACTGAAACATTTTTTATGTGATAATTTTCTGTCCTGTTGTATTGAAATGACCTCAGTTAGTTTTAGTAAATGTCTTTTGAATCTGTGGTAAGTATTTACCACACACTGAATAAATGTTCACTAAAACTAGCGGACGCTGAATCAATATATTGTTTTGAATTTTTAAATAAATGAGTAAAGTTTGTTTCAGGGTGTAAAATAAAATACATCATATTAGGTCTCTAAATATGTAAGCTATGAATACTTAAGACAGGGTTGCCAGTTCCTTTCATCACCACCTTTTCTCATAAACAATATCCAAATAAATGTTAGTATGATCTAGCACCTATTTTTTTTTTTACAGCAGTGGCTGGGCAAATGGTTAAGAATGCTGGGCTTTTATGTGGATGACCTGGGTTGAAATCTCCAGTAAAGTCATAAGTTTCTTTCTGTCGGGGGGCAAAAATAAAATCACAGCATGCACAGTTGGTGACTGTACCAGCCATATAGCCCAGGCAATGATCCGTACAGCTTGGTGTCCCCCCAGAATGCTAACTGGCCAGACCTGGGATATCTCTGCTGCATGTAGAGAACATGTCTGCAGTATATGTTCACTATTTTGTGGTGCCTGGCCACAAGACCCAGTTCTGAGTCCTAAAACAGCTCACTTTGTTCTTGAGGCCAGGTTTTGTTTTAAAGTTGTAGGTAGAGCGGGCAGGTCTGTAGAATGTGCTTAGGTGTTTGTGGTTCTGTCTGACATGCACACTGTGGGGACTTTACAGTCTTTATTTGATGCATGCGGTAGTAGAGCCTGCAGTGTCCTGTTCTTAGACAGAAAATTATTGAATGCTGCTTTTTGTTGAGTCTGCTGATGGGGACTTGTGGATTTTATATATTAAAAAAAAAAAAAAAAAAAAAAATTCATGAATTTTTTCATTAGTGACCTGTGCAAAATATTTGGTTAAGGAGTATTTATCTGGAATTCCTGGGTCTATGGCTTTTTTCTGTTCAAGGGTTGCCTAGGTGAAAGGGTTAAGACAGTAACAGAACTTACCTCCGCAGAGCTAAGAATGCAGTGTATGTAAACACTTTAAACCGCTGGAAATGTTCTGAATCATAACCACCCATGGCTTCTACCATCTGCCTGTTCAGTTTCATAGGAGGTGCCATTATCTTTGGATCTCGGCCAAGGATAAAGCCAAAGTCAATGTGGAACATCTTGCCTGGTAAAGAGAGGACAACTCTGAATGATTATACAGAAAATGTATCAAAGACAAAATTCTTTAAAAAAATTAAGCAAATGATAAACATGCAACTTATTTTAGAGAGTAGCTAAGCTCTATGCTGTAATGTTCATTGCTGTAGATAGATCACATTACAGAGTTCTTTTTCTTATTTTGTCCTACTGCTTATGTCGTAAAGTGTTGCAGAAAGAAGTTATATGTTTCCTGTCTTTTCCTATTGCGTAGCTAGTGTTAATGTTGTAGTGAGATTTGTGTAGCCTCTTTTACTCCATCCACCCATCTCTTTCTTGGTCGACCTCTTGATTTGTTGCCTGCTGTTCTCATGTAGTACGCTCTAGCTGCTGGCTAATTGTGTTCCATTCTGACCAGATGACCAAACCATTCGATCCTTTGATGTTCTATGAAATCCTTCACCGGTACTGTGCCTGCTTTTGTTTTCAGTGCTTCGTTGGTGACTCTTGTCTCTTCTTGTTTTTCATGCCGCATTTCTTACACACCTCATCTCACATGTTTTAATTTTGCATTTATGTTTATCAAGACTGTCCATGTCTGGCACTGATAGTGCATTTTTCAGCTGCATTTTGTGTATGTGTGTGTGCAAGTTGATATTTTGATGCCTCATGTTGTTAGCATTCTGTTTTCTATTTCTCTGTTCAGTCCTCCATCTTCTGTGAATACACTGCCTAGGTATTAGGTTTAGTTAGGTTTAGTCGACGGATCAACATCAAGGCACACGGGTGCAACCTATAAGTGCTCCGTTCTACTTCTAACTCAAGCCTGAGTCCGAAGACTCTCAGCACAGTATACTCTGTTGCACCGGTGAGGATCATGAAATACTTTGGGCAGATTTTTAACTCCAAATTTGTCCCGGGCAGCGCGGTAAGGCTAGTCTTTTTTGATAACCAACTGCCAAGGTATTTTGTTACGTGCACAACAAGTCACACAGGCATCCGAACTTACTAGCCAGAGACCAAGAGAAATTACTAGAAGTCCACGTGAAAAAATCCCAGCCTTCACCGGGGTTTGAACCCGAGACCTCCAGTACTTGAAGCGGATGCCATACTTCAAGACCACGCAGCCCTTTAGGTACTTAAACTCATTATCTTGTTTTAATGTCTCTCCTTCAACAGTGATATGCTGAACTGGTGTTCATTTACTGTCATTATTTCTATGTTATTTTCTGTAATTATTTTCATATTGTATTGTTTGCAACATGTGCTGAGTCTGTTTATGTGGATTAACTCACTGTATGCAAATGAGATAAGAAATTTGACAAAAATTTTTTTTTATGGCACATATAAATTCTAGCGTTCTTAAGTGAGGCCCGAAGAACAGAATATAAGACTGGCCTGTGTGCCCAATTCTTAACCGTCTGAAAATAAAGTTTGTTCATGCATTCGTTTGTTCATTTTCTCACTCTTAACTAATCTAAAATTGCAACGCCAGAAGAGATTTTGCGCCAGAAGAGATTTTGGCAATGTCAGTGAAAGCCATATGCCCCAAAGTCTTCTTCTTTAGTTTATAAAATATATATTTATATTATATTTTGTGTGTTAACATGATGTTAACGAGTTCAGAAATTGTTTCATTCAACATTTAATGAAAACATGTGAGGTCAGATAATACAGATAATGTCGAGTTTGCTATCTTTGATAATGTTCAGTTTGCTATCGCTGGGTCCAGTACTGTCCAGCAATCTTATTTCGGCAATGACTTTGATGATGAGCCTCTTCTGTTCAACATCGGTAACCAGGTCACCCTTTGGTTGCTTGGTAGATGACTTTGTTGCTGGTCGGGACAGTATTTGGGCGTGTCTCCTGTGATTGCATTAACACTGTAAGAGTTCTTTTCAGAGCTTCTTGGTGGCAAGCAATACTAAGCCATTTTATATGGTGCACAGAACCTAGTGACCATTATAACCTAAAGCTCCCCCCGCTTGAAAAGACAATTTTTTTTGTTTTTGTTTTTTTGAGCAAAGCAACTCTTCTGTTCAAGCATGGATGGAGATTTTGTGACAAGTGATTTTATGTTTTCTTGTTGTAACCGTATCGCTGGCTGCATGCTTGCCCTTGTCGGTTCCAGGGCCCTATTTATGGGGAGAAAAGAATCACCAGCTGCGCTGCTAACAAGCATGTCATTAAAAATCAACTAATCAGGGGGTGCTTCCTTCTAAGTTGGAGTGCATCTGCCCGAGAGGCAACGAACCAATAGGGTGCTTACAAATTAGCCAGATTTGTAAAATGGATGTACATATAATACTCAAGTACTGGAACCAAGACTAAAGCCCAGAAGTGGATGAAAACCAGAACTTTCCACAGATGTTTCTGGCTGGTGAATGCTAAGAAGAAATGTTGTATGCTAAAGAAATCTAATTCTAATCTGGATTTACATGTTTTAATACTATCTAGTGAGTACACATGTGATGTCAGAAAGTGCATATAATAAATCTTTTATATATGTAAAGTAAAAGACTTTTTTCCACACCTCCAGGCTTTCTGCATATTGGTTTAGACCTATATTTTATAAATCAACGACACTTAGTGGGTGATGCACCACGCCAACCGCCTTTACTTCCCAGGACCGCACCTGGTACCCACTAAAGGCTGGGTTGACCTGGCATTTTTTAAAAAAGTCCGGCCTCCATCAGGACCCGAAGATATGACCTTCCTATCTGCAGGCAATCGTCTAGCCGCTTGACCACAGCAACTCCATATATATATATATATGAAAAATATTTATGAAACCATGTATCCATACTTACCAGTTTTAGTCAGCAACAGGTTGTCTAAATGTCTGTCACCAACCTGGAGAAGGTAGGTCACAACACAGTAACCAGCTGTAAAGTAAATCATTACACATTTTAAACACAACACAGTAACCAGCTGTAAAGTAAATCATTACACATTTTAAAAATACCACAAAATACAAAAATGGCAGTGGATAAAAAGTGGTAATGAAGAGATTATAATAAGGTCCATGAAAAGGACCCAGTGGATTAGGTTAATAGGCAGAGAGCAGAGAATGGGTTAGACAGCAATATTTGAAAAAAATAAAAACTGGTAATTAACAATGGAAAAGAGCGCAAACATGAATTTCGCAGTAAACTGAGAGACACAAGTTACAAGTTTCTCTATCTTGGACACATAACAACAAATGATGGCAGAAGTAAAACAGAAATCAAAAAGAGAATATGAATGGCTAAACTACAGTCAGTAAGATGCAAATATTTTTTACATCTAGAGAGATAAACAACACATTAAAAATTACAATCAACAAATGTTTTATATATTCAACCCTGTATGGAGCAGAAACAATGACAATGAACAATAAATAAACAACTAGAAAATCAAACTAAGCCTCTGGAAATGTGGATATATAGAAAAATAGTTGTATTTCATGTAAAGACTAAGAATAAAAAAAGAGAGTTGCTGGACAAAAAGATAGACAACTTAAATATTTTGGACACATTAAAAAACATGACACTCTTTTGAAAAAGCTTACTCGAGGGAAAATTCGATGACAAAAGAGCTTAAGTTAGTGATTAGTGATTAGAAAGGATTATCATCACAGCATTCCGGACAGATCCATAGGTGCTCCGATCTCCTCCTCAAAAGCTCCACAAGTGTAAAACGACTGATGACGCCTGTTATATGTTGGTTAATGAAACGTCTTGTCCCCTTAGTGAAATGTTCATTTCTTGCAGCTCCAGGTTGCACCCCCATGTCCATCAGTCTAGACAGGGATATGGAGTCTTGTCCTTTGGCGCGCTCCTCGGTACTGTAAGTGCAGCGCATGGCATTGATAACATCACTGTCTAGTACTGGGCCAGCCATAGCAACTGCAGTGTCAGCAAGACAGTCTGCATGCTCGTTCCCTTGAACACCTGCATGACCTGGCACAAAGATGAAGGTTAGGGCAGATATTAATGAAGTGCTTAGTGTTTCAATCCATTTTTGCCATTTCCCACTTGTATTTTTTTAAGCATATTCATCGAGTCACTAAGAAAGCATACGTGAGTGAACTTTTGAGTACCAAGCCATGCTAAAGCCTTTGTTACAGCCATAGTTTCCATTGTAAGGCTACTAGTTGTAACAGCAAAGGCGCCATTCATCTCCTTGAGCTTACTGTGAAGGCCCATGCACTTCGCTTGCCCCTAATAACTGACCCATCTATGTAAACTACAGCATCACCTTCATCTGTGTTTTCGTCAATCAGTTTTCTTCTTCAATAGCTTAAGGTAGACAATGATTCAAGTGAGAAGACAACACCAAGAGACAGACATACAGCAATCTGAGAGGTGTGTACATCAAAGACAAGAGCGTGCTGGAGATTCACTGCAGCCAACCTTTATTGTGGAGATGGCACCTGATTGTGAGTCTGGTATACTGCTTCTTCTTAATTTATTAAGACTGAACAAGAAGTGTGTTTATGACTTGATACATACCACAACTTTTTACATAGTTGTCCATCACTTCGCCAGCAATGCCATATGGTCCTGTCTCACTTGGATTGTGTTGCCTCAGGAATTTCTGAATGGCTTTTTCTTTAGATACTTCAGATAAGGCAATGGACTCAACATACTGCACAAAACCTGAAATGTACAACAGAATAAATGAGATAAAGAAATATCTATACAGTGCAGATCTGATAAGGAGAACTCACCAGTGACACCAAAAATGGTGTTTCAGAAATTTCTCTTACCTGGATAAGAGTTCAAGCAAGAAAAAAAAAAAAACTTCCGGGGATAAACAAATTATTCTTCACAGCAGAAATATGTCACGCACGAGATCACCTTAAACAGTCTGCATTGTATAGTGTTAAAATCTATAGGAATAAATAAAACTAAAAAAAAAAAAACTGAATAAACAAAAACGGCTAAAATACGAGTACCATCCAATCATTCAGAGGGGTACATGTCAAAGGTTATTTCAAATTCATCTCATCTCAATCCTCTAGTAGCTTGGGCTGAGTGCTTGGTGTGACACTGTGAGCTGTGGATTTCTAGTAGAATGTTTGTGTGTGTGTGCCATACTGTTGATTGAACTAAAATGGCAGGTGGCCAGTCACGTTCAGAATGACCTATATTTCTGCAATGCCGGCTTGCGCGACTGACCGCATAAACCAACAGTGAGCAGCAATTCTGCTGTGGTGATTCCCAGAGATTACATTATCTCGTCAGTCCATCGTTTGCAGGGCTGGTCTCTCCTTAGATTCCCACTTGGTTTTTACATCATTATTTGCTGAGGCACACTCTCAGCTGGCGACCAAAGTGTATTTTTTAACCATTTAGGGGTTATAGTGTTATTTTGCATGCAGTAAAGCAAACCAAGTATTGGGACAGCTAGCCCCCCTCTTACAGAATAAAACAATCCCAATCAGCACAAAGAGACATCTTATTCAAAGCATATTTATTCCAACTCTGTGCTACCAGTGCCAGACATGGTCACTCACAACAAACCAAAAAAGAAAATTAGTAACCATGGAAATGAGATGTCTGAGAAAGGCTGAGGGAGTGACCATAAGAGATAAGATCAGAAATGAGATCATAAGAGAAAAAGTCGGCACAGAACCAATTCTAAATTACATACGAAGACAGCAAGTGAAATGGTTTGCCCACTTAAAGAGAATGCCTTGTGACACCATACCATACAAAGCATACATGGAAAGAGAAGAAGGACGTAGAGCACGAGGTAGACCAAGAACAAGATGGAAGGAAAACATCAGAGAAACTCTACAACAGCACGATGTGCCTATGGTCGAGGCAGCCAGAAGAGCTAGAGACAGAACCTTATATCTCCCTCGACACCCACAGCGGTAAAAGAGAAGTGAAGAAGAAGAAGAAGAAGTATTATTTTGCTCTTGATTTCATCATTTCTGATCTTCTTGCTTTTGAGCATGTTGAGTGCTCTTTCTTACAATCTCAGTTCAGTTGTAACATTTCTTTTCTCCTTTTTTTTTTGGTCATTGTCTAAGTCTGTCATTGGTAGCAGAGACTTGTAAGAATACCGTATTACAGAGCTCTTTTGGTACAATTTAAATAAATTATTTCACAACTGTATTTCTCAAATAAAAGTAAAAGCAAAATTTATGGAGTCTGTATAGAAATAAAGGAAATAAGGCAAAACAGACATATTTTACCAAGCGAACATTATAGAAATAATATGGAAAAGGCAAACTATGGAAGTCAATATTCAAAAACAGAGAAATAATTTACCACATAATAATTTCGGTAAGAAGATGTAGTCAATTCAAAATGTTGCACTAAATCTGTAATTGAAGGACATAACATTGTCCAGCATATAACATTTCTGATCAACCAGTATGGATATATGCCTGATCCAGGTTCATAATCTAGAGAAGAAGAAATGACTGACATAATACTAACACAATCAAGTTAATGAGTAAAGAATCCTGTTCACAATCTGAGGAATATGGTGTTTTTCCCTTACAGTACTTTAACAAGGAGCTGTGCTTGTTATATTGTCAAAATATGAGGAACATTTAGAAAAAGTAATGCCCACATTTTGATTTCTTTGCAAAATGTAAAAACATGAAATTCTGCACATTTCAAATTTAAAATGGCCGTACTTTATGTACAAAATGGCACACATTCTGATAAAAAAAAACAGCTGCATTAATCCGTTAAAATGGCATGTGAGGACAATGTGTGTTACAAACAGTGAATTGCTGTAGAATTTCCAGTTGTGGAAAAAATACTGGTAAACATGTATAAGTTTCTGTGTGCTGTGTACAAATTATGTAGTCAATGGGTTCAAAGTTTAAGCTCTAGAAAATGGAGGGACAGACATATGGATATAATTTATGCGGTGAATAAATGACTACATCAACAGGGCAAAACCTGATAGAGGTCAGATGTACAAGCTATTGTTTCATGTTGGCATAAGGTCATAGAAGAACTGGATGGAGATGATGTAAAAAATCAGGATGTGTACAAGATATAATGAGTTATATTGCCACTGCTGAACTTCATACATTTTTGCACAAACAATATTAAAAAAAAAATGGGGCATTACATTATGAATATCCCTAAATTTTCTATTTTCTGACCGGATCTTCTAGTTTCAGTCCATGTCATTTGGTTTTGGTAGGAATGTCCGAACAGTTTTCTATTCTGATTCATATAAATAAACATAGGGAAACCCTTGAGGCCACAGAAATATTATATATATAATAAACAAACAGACAATGCACTTATATAAAGAAGTTTGTTCATTATATATTCTGATTCATGTACTGTCAATCCTTTATGACCCCTGATGTCCTTCCACGCCTCGCTGCAAATATTTAACATCTCTTTTGGTTTTACTGAATAATATTTTCTTTAGTTCAACCCTTTCACAATTTTTTTATTTACTTTCAAATTCTATAGATTTAAATGTAATACATAACTACACACTTGTATTTCTCAACAATAACAACAATAAACACATATAATACTACACAAATAAATAGTTTGTAAAAAAAAATTTAAAAAACAACCTCCCAATGAGGTAGTAGACCTACCATGATTCTTCCCAGTAGCCAAAACCTTATATGGTGTCATCTGCAGGTCTAAATTTTCATGTCTGAGCAGCTAAAAAAATAAATACAAAAGGTACTATCTAATACAATAATTAAAATATCAAACTAACTACTCTAACTAAAACAAAGCTATCAGTTGCATTTCAGAAGATGAAAATACTTGTATTGGTTCCCGGGTCCCGTATTTTAGAAACAAAAACAATTGACTTACTGCCTCCTAACAGCATGTCACAAAAGTAAACTATTTAAAGGTACTTACTTTGAAATCAAGATTGCATCTGCCTGAGAGGAGAGAAAACAACAAATGACATACACAAAAGCCAGATCTGCAAAACGGATGTGGACGCAAACTCAATTTCTGGAACAATGCATGCAAAACAAGTTCTGGAACAAGACGAAAGTCCAGCAATGGATGAGCAACCAGAACTTTCTGCTGGAGGCAGTGAATGATAAGAAGAAGAGAAAAGATGAAAAATATTTTATGTAACAGCCCCAACCTGGGTGCCACCACAGTGGCTAGATGCTCACCAGCGGTTCAGAAAGTAGTGGGTTTAAGTCCTGATGGAGCCTTTTTCCAAAATAAACTTAGCTCTGAGGTCGACTCAGCCTTGAATGTAAACCAGGTATAGTCCTAAAAAGTAAAGGCGGCTGGCGTGATGCTGACCATATCACCCACGGAGTGCCAATTGGTTTATAAAATATAGGACTAGCCCTATATGTCTAATACGCCTAAAGGCATGGAAAAGGGATCTTAACTTACAGCCCCAACTACCCCAGTAAATCTCCACTGTGGTCTGAAAGAGTTAGTTAGTCGACATATTATCCTCACTGCACATCGAACCACTTAGTCCATAAGTGCTCGGATCCCCTCCTCAGTAAATCCTGCAGCGTGTAGCGGCTAACGACACCAGTTCTGTGTTGGTTTATTCTTCTTCTTTGGCTACTCGAGTAGTGTTCTTGTTTGGCGACACTCTGTTTAACATGTTGTTCTTGCAGTCGGACCAAGGTTGCAGATTCACAGTTCTCAGTTGGTTCATGCAAACGTCTTAACTCTCTTAGCGCATTCAGTATATCAGCCTGGTCCATGGCTTGTCCTGCTTTTACAGTAGCCTTACATGCAAGCGTATCAGCGGGCTCATTTCCTTGTACCCCCACATGTCCAGGCACGAAAATGAAACTAATCCTTGTCAGCCGTGAAGTCTGTAGAGCCACCAACCACTGCCTTCGGACCTAGTCCTTCTCTATCTTCCTGAGCATACTCAACGTGTCACTGAAAAAGCATTCTCCAGTGAAAGTCTGTGTCTCTAGCCATGTTACTGCTTTCGTCACAGCCATGACCTCCATAGTCAGACTACTAGTAGTCACCGAAAAAGCTCCAGAATCTTCCTTCACAACTCTCCTTCCAAAGGGTACTTTGATAGAGGGGGCTAATAAGCTTCAATGACCCCAAAAGCCATCCTGTTGCTAATGTAGCTACTGGTTGTCTCCATGATGGGACATGTCAGGTAATAGAGCAGAACAGTCACACTGGAGTAGACAAACCAATAAGTTAAACTGGAGGGGACAAACCAATCGAATGATCAAATTTATGTTCAGCATGTGCAATAAAAATGCAGTACTGTAAACTGTACCTTGTCCATAAGCTGAAACATTTGCAAGATAAGTTGGTCCTGTCTGAGGTCATCCCCATACTTGAATATCACCTTGTATTCCTTCCCACTGACTGTCTGGAAAGCCACCAGGCAGGGGCTCAGTTTGCTCTAGAAACATGACACAGATATAATGTTTCGTTAGAGATAGATCGCTGAGGTGCGGAACAGGAAATAAATCAGTGTCTTTTAGTCAAGATAAAACACTCTAGTGATCAGCTGGTAGTTTTTTTTTTAGTTGAAAACCATTATAATATTCAGCTGGAAATAAAAATTACTCTAGGTTTAGTTGCATTTTTTTTTTTTTAGTATCCAGAAGCCATGAATTGTTAACTATTAGGCTCGGTATTATGGATATCGCAATCTTTCGGCCTTGATTCCATGATAAATACCGTAAATCTGGGAGAAATGTGGCTTTTCTGCCTACCCCCGGAGTGAGCCCGGACCACAAAGAGTTCGTCACCCAGTCCCGCGCAATCCATTTTAGCTAACTACGCTAGAGAGCCGGGATTAGTTGCATATAAAGCAGTATATATTTAGTTGGAAATAAACTAGTATTGCACTGAATAAAAACCATCGCAGTGTTTAGTTGGAAAAAAAAATGTAGTATTTATGTAGAAACTCTTGGTGTGGGTTCAGGGGTCACTTAGTGGGGGGGGGGGGGGGGGGATATAATAGACCTATGTCTTTTTAACAAGCATGTCTAAGAGTGGTTAATTATGGGTTTTCTTTGAAGTCAGACTACCTCTGCCTGAGAGGCAAGGAACCAACAGTTTGCATACAAATAAATTAGACCTGTAAAATGGATATGCATGCAAAACTCAAGTTCTGGAACAAGAATGAATCTCAGAAGTGGATGAACAACCAGAAACTTTCTGTTGAACTTTACAGCTAGTGAGTGTGAAGAGGAAGAAGAAGAAGGAGGTGGAGAAGGAGGAGAAGAAGAAGAAGAAGAAGAAGAAGAAGAAGAAGTAGAAGAAGAAGAAGAAGAAGAAAGAAGAAGATGAAGAAGGTTAGGTGAAAATAAACCAGTGCAGCATGTAGTTGGTAAACTAGTTATTTCCTCTTTCGGTGCCAAACAACCAATTTTTACTCGGAAACGTTTCACAGCCAAACCAATCTCTTCCCTTTTAATTCCACTCATTACCAATCAAGTGATCACAAATACAGTATGTAAAAAATATGCTTACTTACTATTGTCATAACCTTTGTATAGAATAATAATTTCACCCACTACTTTGAAAAGCCTGCACATTTAAATAATACCTTACTTTTCAACTTTCATAAGCCTTGGCATGGAGAAATAATTTCTCTCACTTCTCTCTTAAACCTTTGTATAGGAATATATCTATTTATTATCTTTCCAAGCCTTTATTAGGAATAATACTTCTACTTACAGAGAAAACAGATGCCTTTTCTGGAATCACACCCTTGACCAACACAGATGGGTCCAAGGGTAGAGGAATGGGCTCATTCTTGATGGCCTCAAATTCTGAGTCATGCAAACGAGCTTGCAGTCGCTCCAACTGAAACAAATGTTTTTTTTTTTAAGGCAAATTTTGTTTCAGAAACTATTTAAATCCAACTAAATTATGAATGTGTATGAAGTTTACTTTCAGTAAAATGAAGTTTTCTGTATAATTTAATGCACATCTAACAACACAAGATAATTTTTTATTTGTGGATCCAGAAACCATGAGTTTTTTAAACCCTTTGGCTCGGTACTATGGATAACGCAACCTCTGGGCCTTCATTTCATGATAGATACCGTAAATCTCGAAAATATGTGGCTTTTCTGCCTAACCCCATGCATGAACTCAGACCATAAAGAGTTTGTCACCTTGTCTCCTCACAGCTGGGACGCCGGGCACACAATATAATAGAATGTATTGTTCTAACAGGCCATTACGTTTTCTTGAATCATTCAGTAAAAGAAATCATCCATCTTTTGAATTCGCTAGCCGAGAACTCTGGTGTAGAGTCCCCTGCTGTTCATCCATGCCCGGACAGTGGTTTTAATCTAGGACTTATCTTCTACATCCACAATCGTAACACAGATCCAGCTTTTTTTGTTTGTCAGTCTGTTGGTTCTTTGCCTCTCAGGCAGACACGCTCCTTTGAATGAAACATAGATCTGGCCTACGTTGGGCAGGCCACCAGTAAGTAAAATGAAGCTTCCTTTTCATGCCCCTTAGCCGCATCAGGCACATGGGAAGAGACCAATCGGCACTAGGAGGATGATGTGGTCAGCATTACGTCGGTCGTCTTTACTTCCCCAGGACATCCATCCTGGTACCCATTTAAGGCTGGGTCGACCTGCAATGCCCCACACCATGATAAAAATCCCCGCAGCCAGCAGTGGGTTTCAATCACAATGCCTAAGCCCCGGACAGGCCACCAGTAAGAAACCCTTTTCTAGAATGACCACTGAGAGATACAGATAGGTCTTTAGGAGTTTCAGCACTGGTCCTGGTACCTCACCGCCACATCTGCATCTCTGATAGTTGAAATTAAAACCAGCTGTTTATAATATAAAGGTAATTTAAATCAGTAATTAAAGTTGAGAGGGATCTACTTCAATCCACTTCATATCATCCCAGCTTTCTCAGTCTTGAGTATGTAGATCTATAAGAATGCGTGTGTGTGTGTGTGTGTGTGTGTGTGTGTGTGTGTGGTGGTGGGGCATGGGGTGTGTGGTGGTGTGGGGGTTGGGCATGGGGTGTATGGTGTGTGTGTGTGTGTGTGTGCTGGCATGCATGCGTGTGTGTGTGTAGTATGAGCATGTGTGTATGATGCATTATGCATATCTGAATGTACGAATTTGCCACTCATGCTTTTTTATTCTATACTCATATTATATTTATTTATATAAAGTTAAGATCTTCAACTCTTGTGTGATTCCAGTGCTAATTTACTGATGTGAGAGTTGGAAAGCAACTGTAGCTCTATATAACAATTTTTAAAACAATTTTGAGCACAAATGTCTTAGAAGAATACTAAATCTCCACTGGACAGATTTCAGACGCAGTGTGCAAATAAGACAGGAGACCGAGCAAAATAAAACACCGCTGGAACTATATCAGCCATGTACTCAGAATGGATAAGACAAAACACCCACATCAAGCCCTCATAGGGACACTGGAAGAAAACAGAAAAACGGGGAAGGCCAAGAGAGACCCTGCGCATAACAATCATTAGGGAAGGCTCAACCATGGGAATAATGAACATCCAAGACCTAAAAACAGGTGGCAATGAACCGCCCCAAAAAAGACTAACTAACTAACTAACTGATATTATGTATTTTGCTATCTAAACATAACATGCTTTGCTAATAAAAATACAATTGATGTCTGAAAGATGATTGTCTGCGTGCCCAGTTTGTGACTCTTGAAAAAAAAAAAAGCTTTGTTCACTATTCCACAAGACAGATGGAAAAGCTTGATTCCTCACTCCCTTCAGAAAGACATTTGAAGATAATGAAATTTATAAGCACATAAAGGGTAATAGATAACAACAACATGCACACACAAACTCTCTCTACCAAACACAATGAAGTTATCCTGCCATTCTATAACCTTGATGAAGAATGAATGAAACATGAAATGCAGACAAAACAAACCTTTTTCTTCTGGCTATTTTCTTTCTGCACATGCTGGACAAGTGAGCACAATAGTTTGTCTAACAGCTGCTGCCTGGACAATAGTGACCTCTGTCTTCTGAATTCTGATGGACCCTTGGTTAAAATGAAGAGAGAAAACAAGCTTAATACTTTGTACAATAAGCAGATAAAAAAGCAATAATATATGTTCAGGAACAGGTGTATTAATTACATTACAACATCCAAGTATCTTATCATTTTTGAGATGTAAAATAAATCATATTTTTATCATTAGTATATACAACATCTCAAATCCATGAATGAAGAATGTAAATCAAATAAAATGAGAATCGACATTGACAAGACAGAAATAATGTCAGCTGGAAGAAAGAAGCAGAATTTAAATACAGAATTAGAGCATACATATATTAAACATGCATGAGTTTAAATATCTTGGCATAATATTCAATGAAGATGGTAAATTGGACAAAGAAATTAACATCCGATGCAGTAAAGCAGGCCAAGTATTGGGACAGCTGGCCCCCTCTTACAGCATAAGGCAACCCCAGTCAGCACAAAGAAACATCTCATACACAGCATATTCATTCCCACCTTATGCTACCAGTGCCAGACGTGGTCACACACAACAAAACAAAAAAGTAAATAAGTAACCACGAAAATGAGGTGTTTAAGAAAGACTGTAGGAGTGACCAGAAGAGGTAAAATCAGGATAGAGGTCATATGAGATAAAAATCGCCATAAAACCAATTCTAAATTACATCCAAATACAGCAAATCAATTGGACCACTTGAAGAAAATGCCTTCTGATGCTATAACATACAAGACATATTCCAAAAGAGGAGAGGGACGGAGAGAAATAGGCAGACCAAGAACTTTATAGGAAAACAACACCCCAAAAAAAAAAACTCTTAGCACCATAATGTGTCTATGGTAGAAGAAGTCAGAAGTGCATAAAGTAGAATCTTATATCTTCCTCAACACCCGAAACAGTAAAAGAGGACGTAAAGAAGAAAGAAGAAGTATATACTGTTTCCCAAATTTATGGTTTCTATGATATTATTTACAAAACAAAAAAACCTAACACTAGAATGCAGTCACTTTTGTGATTCTAATAAAAACTGTGTCATTTAAAACAAAAACCAAAAACAAAAACAAAAAAGACAATTAATGAAGTAAGCAGCATCTTGTCTCAGAAACTAAAATATTTTGGCAATATGAAGCTTCATGACTGATTTAAAAAAAAAAAAACAGCACAAAGCACAGTACCAGGAAAAATGGGCACAGGATATGACACCTTGGGTAGACAAGTGCTTGAGGCGGCAGATCTGCCAAGAGACCAAGTTTCTTTTAGGTGGACCGCAAGACTGCAGTGACAGTGATACTCTGCAAAGGACTTGCTACACGATGATAATGAAGACTTAAAAAGTACAAAGTCCTCGGAAGACGTTGAAAAACTGGGAACCACTAATCTATATAATTACTGATGTTCTGTACTTACATAGTGAACAGCTGGAGACAGTTGACCATTTTACCTATCTGGGATGCACAGTGAGAAACCAACTATCGCTGGCAAGGCAACAATAGCAATAAAAAAAAAGTTCTTGAGAATAGAAAGCTCACAATAAAAACAAAAACTCTTGTCGATCAGGCGTGTGTTCTCATCACTCTTCTTTATGGCAGTGAAACTTGATCACCTTATTCGCACCAGGAGAAATGGTTTACTAGCTTTCACATGCAATGCCTAAGAAGAATAGTTAACATTAAGATCACAAACACTAAAGTACTGGAAAGAGCAGATATTACAAGTTTTCTCATTGCTCAGTCTACAAAGACTCAGTTTGCTGGGTCACACCCAGAGAATTGAGGATGGCAGTGTTTTTAAGGTATTGAGAAAGATTCATGGGAAAAAATACAGAGGACTGTGTCGCAAGGATGAGGCAAATCAGGAAAGGAATGAGAGTGAAGGAAGAAATGACTGCAGAAGGGAAGAGAGCTGAGCATCTGAGATGAAACGCATTTAATACAAATGATGGCAACAACCTTACTGAAATCCTGTGCTATAATTATGGAAGACTTTGGCTCTCTTCCGAATAACGGTCCTAAATGAACTACGCAGACAGTTAACCCAAACAGAGCCTCATTACGTCCTGCCCTACAAACATTTGAAAGCTGTAACTCGGGAAATATAAAGAACGAAAAAGTATCAGGAAAATGGGGGAATTCTACTACTTACCCATATTGAAATTCTCTATATGTGAAAATTGTGGCACAGAAGTTGCAAATAGTGCCCGAATATCTGTTCTTTCTGGCTGTCCGCGATTTCAACAGGGCGCGGCTCGTCCGCGATTCTTGTTCCGGGCGGGAAATAATCAATAATGCCCGTTGTAATGTACGCTCATGTCGCCTCCGGCCAACTTCAAACCAGCAGAAGCCTCGGGACAACTTTAAACCACCAGCCGCTATGGCGCTCCACTATTCCGACCCCCCCTTTACCGTCGCGAATGCGACCACGGTGGCAGTTGCGACGGAAGAAGTAGCTCATGACTGTTTTCCTGCTACTATAGTGCCACCTCGGAGAGTATCCCCCGGGGTTAAACTAGATGGCTGGGACTCACATAGGAGGAAGCTGCAGGAGCTGCGGTAGCTGCTGCTCGTGAGTCCTAGCCATCTAGTTTAGCGCCTTCGGGCCCTGACGTAGGATAGCGCTATCGGGAGTATTCTCGCGTGTCAGTAATTTTTTTTCGTCGGCAGTTAATCCTAGTTTTGCCGCTGTGTAATCGCCGCAAAAAAATCCGTTGCGTATTGCGACAATGTCGTCCTCAGTTAATCCTACTTTTGACACGTATGAGTGAGGCTCTGTTTGGGTTAACTGTCTGCGTAGTTCATTTGGGACCGTTATTCGGAAGAGAGTCAAGACTTTTCATGCGATTCCCACGCCTAATCGTAGTATAGTTCAACACTATCGTATGGAAAGATGCTATCAAGCACTTACTTTACAAATATAAATGACACTGGAAATGTACTTAACTCTTTGCAAAGATTTGAAGCTGTCAACTGTTTAAACACAATTAAGCGACACTAGATATGCTTAATTTTTATAAACACAGAGACCTGACACAATATATTGTCTTTACTGAGCAAAAAAAAAAAAAAAAAGGCAATAAATGAGATAAACACATGGATGACGTGGCCATCAAGCATATTAGACACAAGAACACAGACCTAATCCAAGACTGGTGACTATGTGAGATGACGAACAGTTGCTGCCCACACTAGTGCACTTGATGATTTCTTTCAATGTGTTGAAAAGTAAACACTTTATCTTCTTCTTGGTGTTTACCGGCTGTAATGTCCGGTGGAAAGTTCTGGTTGTTTACCTACTTCCAAACATTAGTCTTATTCCACAACGTGAGTTTTACGTGCATATCCATGGCTTATTTTGACACAGACTGTCATTTCCTTGCCTCTCAGACAAATGCACTCCAACCTCGAAGGAAACACGCTAATTAGTTGACTTTTACGATATGCTGTCAAGGGGCAGTGGGTCTATTCCTTTTTTCCCCCCTTCAACAATGGAACCCAGGAACCTACATGGGGGGGGGGGGGGGGGGGGTGGGGGAGGAGTTAGTTAGTTAGTCTTTCCTCTTGTGTCGAGTGCGGCACATAGGGCAGAGGTCATGACTCTCCATGCATGGTGGTTCGTTGCAATCCGTTGTAGGTCTTGGATGTTTGAGTGGTCCATGAGCGAGCCTTCCCTGATGATGGTTCTACGTAGGGTTTCACTTGGTCTTCCACGAGATCTTTTCCCCTGTGGTATGGGGAGTACACACCTTATAAAAAAACATACATACTTCCAGGTATTTCTAGTATGCTCTGACTAAACGTAAGAACCATAAACCCAACATGACATGTAGAGTGGCACATAGCAAGGATAGGCAATCACGTAACTGCTTGAGGAATGAAGAATTACAATTATAGCCTCTTTGAGTGATATGATTCCCTAGTTGGATATGACTGAAGCAAGTTATTATTTTAAAGAATGTATACAGCCTTATTAATTTATGAAAAGGAAATACAACCTGAAAACTAATTCTAATGGCAGGCCTCCCAGGTGTATAGCACTGGTAAGCAGCTTGTCCAGGAGGGAAATTGACAGGTGGTCAGACAGAGCACTCCTCTTTTGATCCAGCAGCTTTTGCAGCCTGCTTTGTTAAAAATGTTCTGGTGTTACCTTTCCTCTAGAATAAACAAGGCAGTCCAAGGGAGGGATCATACTGCACAGACAACAGATGGTTTCCATGGCTTTGAGCTTTTAAAAGGAGGAACATTATTATCATTTAGCAGGTCTTGAGCAAAACGTCGCTCCCATCATGGTCTGTCTGAAAGAAACTCAGTCTTTCGCCAGCTCTTCCCCTTCGCACACTTTTATATCCAAGGAGCAACTTCTTGTTGCTATCTTTGTGTTGTCTGGCCCCTGCCCCTCCTTCTTGACCTAAAGCAGTAACATCACTAGAGGCATAGACTTTCACTGGGGCATGCTTTCTCAGTGACTCAATGAGTATGCTCAGAAAGACAGAGTAGGACTGTGTCCAAAGGCAGTGATTGGTGGCTCTACATAGTTAACGGCTGATTCGGATTAGTTTCATTTTTGTGCCAGGACATGTGGGGGTACAAGGAAATGAGCAAGCTGAAGACTTGTGGGTAAGGCTACTGTGAAAGCCAGCAAGCCATGAACCAGGCTGACATACTGAATGCTCTACGACATTCAAGACTTTTTCATGAACTAATTAAGAATTGTGAATTTGCAACCATGGTCAGACTGCAAGAATAGCAAGTTAAACGCGGTGTTGCCAAATAAGAACACTACGCGGGTAGCCAAATAAGAATAATATACCAAAAAACTGGCGTCATCAGTCGCTGCACGCTGCTTGATTTACTGAGGAGGGGATTCCGGCACTTATGGACTGAGTGGTTTCACATGCAATGAGGATAATCTGACGACTAACTAACTAACTATACAACATTGTCCTCTTGAAAGCCCCAAAGGTACTATCAATCTGTAGCAGAGAAACTACTGAGCTTACCTTGCTCAAAGCTACACTAAATCTCCTGAGAACAGACTTGTACATAGCCAGAACTTCCTCATTCTGTAGATCTGTGTGATCTTCAGACTCAACCAGCAGGTACCTGAAGCAAACAAAATACAATACAGCAAACGAGCAAGTGAAAAAGTTTTTTTGTGTATGTGATTCATGCCAGTGTTTTACTGGAAACTGAGGGAAGCAGGCAATTATAACACTGTAACCTTCTATAGCAGGGCTATTCAACTAAGTTTGGCTGCTGGCCAAAATGTTGAACATTGAGATCTGCGTGGGCCAGTGGCCCGAGCCCACACTAAAATTGACATTTTCAATCTGTAGATTTATTACACTCGAAAACTATTACGCCTAGGACTTAACATATACAAATGAAGCAGTGTTGTAAACCATTATTTTCTAAAGTGTACTACAATCTTTTGTAATTATTAATTAATACTAACTTGTAATTCTTCTTCTTTTATGTATTCATTGGCGGTAAACTCCAGCGGAAAGTTCTGGTTGTACGTCTACTTCTGGACTTTAGTCCTGTTCCAGAAACTGAGTGTTGCGTACACTTCAGTTTTAAACGTATTACTCTTCTGCATGCACTGTGGGTTCCTTGGCTCTCGGGCAGATTTACTCCGACTTCGAAGAAAGCTCCCAATTAGTCGACTCTTGCGACATTCTTTTGATTATTCAGTGGGTCTATTCTAATTTCCTATCAATAGGCCACTGAACCCACACTGGAAACAATTTTAATTGAAATACACGTATTTCCAACTTGTCGCTAGGATCATAAATAAACGTTACCTCTGTCACTTTCATTACATTGTCACAATAATGATAATAATAACTGTCTACAGTTGGTTTCATGTTCTGCAGATGAAGCCGAAAGGTATAACGATGCTAAATGTAATTAATGGGAAATGCTTTCGTTTTTGAGCTAAATTTACCAAATTTGGCTGGTGGGAAGTTAGAGCGATTCTCCTACAATCCTGCAGCCTATCATTGCTCAGTGAGCTCCAACTGTTTGTCTTGATAACATTTATGTGTGATAAGCTTGATTCACAAGTGAAAGTTGAGCCAGACATGGTGAATATAAATACAGCAACTTTTCTAGCATCAGGGAACGCTCCTATTGAATCCTCTCTTACCAAAACTTAGCGGTTCCACTTTCTTTAAAATCTTTTTTCACTGCGCTGGAACATTTGATATTCACAAGTTCTAACTGCAGAGAACCTTCACCAACAGAGGATATCAACTTCTTAGCATTGGAAGAAAAAATCACATGCAGGAGGTATTTTAAAATAATATCGAACGAATAACATTACATTGTTTTGGGATACTGAAGTCGTCAAATCTGTTGTTGAAATTATTCTGAAGTTTTTAAAAATATTTATATCATTTGATTGGTTAAGATTGCCGAGTCCAGTGTTGAGGAAATAAAATAGCAAGCATACTGGTTTCAAATTAGGCATAGTTGGGGATAAAAATAAATATTTTAGTGTCCAGTCACTGTTGAATGCACGATTTTCACATTCCCACTTTGCTTGCTTACTAGCGCCAGCCATGGCATTAAGTATTTAACTAAATTATTAAAAGTAGGTAATTTAAAACACTGTTACTGATTCAGTTTGTTACTGTAAAATCGCGTCTGGCAAATCTACGTGTGATTGTGTCTTGTATGTGACTGTTGACTGGACGTTTTTCTGTGATGTTATAATCTGATAACAAGATCACTAGCAGGTATTCTGCAGTGTCCAGTGTCTGGTGTTCTGCTGCATCCAGTGTCATTAGTTTGTATGTGTCAGTGGCGTCCATTGCGGAGAGATTCTCGGTAATCTAAGCTCTCACTTTCAGGACCATGCTGGTATTTCCGTACGCCTCCTGTCCAATAAATATCTCACCTTCATTGAATGTCCAATGCAGCGGTGGCCTTGCTACTTGCTACTTGATTCTGTCCAGCCTTATCTTATTACCTTTGGCTTCAAACAGGCGAGTTTTGCTATTTGAACGATCTGGGAACGAACTTTTACCTTTTACCCTGATCTAATTATTTTTTCTGTTCCTATGCTGGTTCCCTTGTATCTTCGCATTTACAGATTCATGACAAACACTTCCTGTTGGCACATTCAACACGACTGGTTTTTGAAGAATATACAGAACCACTGATTCATTTTTACAAATCTTTTATTACTACATTTCGCTATTTTGGCAACGATCGGCTGGCCACTTGCTAGGCCTCGGCAGGCCAGATTTGGCCCGCGGGCCACCAGTTGAATAGCCCTTTTCTATAGAATCACCAAAAGGCAAACCTACTATAGAATCATCAAACAGGCAAACCTTCTATAGAATCACCTAAGAGGCAAACCTACTACAGAATCACTAAACAGGCTCTTAAATAGGAAACAAATGGGTAGAGGAAACAAGATGTTCAAAAATACAACCAAACATCATCAAAACACAACTTTGACTTTAACATTTAACTCTGTTTCCTAAACTTGTCTTAGTCGTGGTGCCTTTGTTAAAATAAAATTTTTCCACGGCGTCCCAACCTTAGCAAAAGAATGACTATTCATATGTAAGAGATTTAAAAAAAAAAAAAAAAAACTTGTGTATCTTCTAATAATTCGCGGCGCCCCTGTGAAGAGGTTGCGGCTCCCCAGGGCGCCGCGGCACACAGTTTGGGAATCACTGATATAACTAGTCAGGACAACTCATCCAAACTTTAGCTGTAAAATACAACAAATCATGACACATCTACAAATGTGCATGAGTTAGATGGAGGCCTCTGCTCTACTGGAAGATGGCAGACAGGAAGAAAACTACTGCCTCATCCTTTTCCCATGCTTCATCATCATCATCTGACATACTCTAAGACAAAGGAATTAGGCATCAAAAGATTTATAAAGTGAGTACAAAAGTACTTCATCTTCTTGTTCGTTATTCACCCTTAAAAGTGCCAGTGGCACACTGTGATGTGGTTTAGGGCCAGGTTGTTCATATATATATTTAAATACATAGGCCCTACACATCCAGTTTCAGCAGATCCTTCATTAGCTGTCAATCTGCCAGTTATGACATGCTGGTTAAGGAGCTGTGGGTGTTCCCTCCCCTTCCCCCTCCCCCTTTTACATCCCAACCAGCACAGGGACAACACTACTTTGCAACACCCTCTGCATTCAGCTGACTCGAAACCAGTGTTTCCCAACCTTTTGTGTACCATGCCCTACCTGAGCTTTTGAAAAATTTGTATCTTCCCCCCCCCCCCCCCTAATTCTACCCTGTGGGGTGGGGCCCCAAGTTGGGAGACTTTTAAATGAAAGTTATTTCATACTCATGCTTACCAATAGAAATAATTTGCTACAACTGGGTTCTTGCAAGCCCTAGAGATGAGAAATGTTGCTAAATCCATCTGAAAAGAAAAATTTACAAGTATTCACACACTCATTCTTCCAAAAAAAAAAAAAAGGAAAAAAGGATTAAAACATTCAACACTTAGCTTGCAAGCAAGCTTGCTAACCACTGCATTACCATGCCTCCCAAAATAATGTAAGAAAACAAACACACATTTACTGTTGCTAACAAAGATAAAACTATTTACCTTGTTGTCAACCCTTACTACAACTGCCATACTGTCATTATTGTATTGAGGAAAGGAGGTGGTCCTCGACAGAAAAATCCACATCTTTACAGAGGATTCGAACCTGGGTCTTCGGCACCAGAGCCCAGCATTCTTAACCATTCGTCCAGACAGTCCTCTTATTATAACTAATGAACACAAAATCATTGTTCATTGGTCCACCTATCACAAGTGATGAGCACCTTTTTTTCTTTCATACCTCATGAAACTGTAGTTAAATGTTTGTGAGTCTGGAGTTAACTTATAAGTCCAATACATGCCCGGAAGAGTCTAGGACAATGAAGGCAGGGCACAGTGTCTGTAGACTAAGGGCCTGTATTGACATGTTTTTTTCTGGCCTGTCTTCGCTGTTCAGCTGCCCTTGCTCTAGATGCCTTGCAAATCATTGCACATTCTCAGATATATGTGCGCCATAAAGTCCGGTCTTGTGTTGCAACCTCCATTAAAATCATAACAGGGATGTGAACTCTTAGATGAGATGCAAGGGGCAACAGGGAGATATATTATTCAAAATGAACAAATGAGAAGACTAGGACTGAAACCAGACATATACAGTTCATGAAAGAGCAATAGAAAAGGTGGTTGGCAATGTGACAGGATGTCTTAGTATCAAGTGTTACATTGAGCTACATGAAAACAGAGCAAGGGAAAACTTGCAAAAGATAAGAGTTAGGGCATCAAGAACAAGCTTAAATAAATGATTCCTTGCCCCCAACACCTTCAGCAGGAGGTATATATGCATATATATATATGACTTGATGAGAAACAAAGATGTGTGGAGTGTGATCTTAACATGAAAATGAAAATAGTTTGAAGGATATGTTTTCTATTTTTTCTTCTTATACAAAGAACAGAATATGTATGCAAAACTCAAGTTCTTGAACAAGACTAAGAAGTGGACCAACAGCCAGAACTTTCCACTGGAGTTTACACCCAGTGATCACTTATAAGAAGAAGAGGAAGAAGAGAAGGAGGAATAATAATAATAATAATCACAGTATTAAACAAAAAAAAACAAAAAAATGTAACAATAAAATTCAACATAATCACAATAATACATGCAGCCTTACCTCTTCATCCAGGGCTGAAAGAGATGCTTCATTCTTTCCTGAAGTTAATCCGGTGTTCATTGCATCTAAAATCTCCTCTTCAGTAGCTGAGGTTGATCTGTTCAGTATATTTAAAAAAAAAAAAAAAACAGTAACAAACTCTTTCATGCAATTGGTGCACCAAGCCAGTGGTGCTGGACCAAAATTAATACAGATCAATTAGCACTCAAATCCTGAAGACATGATACCAGGAAAGAGGGGCAGGGACTGATGAGCACGAAAATGGGCACAGGATAAAAAGTGATAATGTGGGTAGGAAAACGTGCAACGCTCGAGTGCTAGTGACAAACTGCGTTTCTTTCAGGCACACCATGATGAGAGCAAAAGACCTGCTAGATGATGATGAGGAATCAGCACTCAGCGATTTGGTCAACCTCACACTGGTCATCTTTACTTCCCAGGTCATTTTCTTCTCCCTTTTAAAGCTGGATTTACCCCAGAGAATTAGGTCAATTATAAAAGAAGTCCTAATGCAGATTTGGACTCAGGACCTTTGGGACACCAGGCAAGTTATGTATGTTATCATAACCGACATCACTGCACATTGGGCATTCCCATGTGTGCTCAGTCCTCTGATGCAGCAGCCACTCCAAGATAACTCTACTGATTGTTCTCATGAAGAGCTGAGTTTTAACGTCTCGGCCTCGAAGGCAGCACGGATATGCTTCAATATCTTTTATTTCCAGGTCCTGCAATCGTGTCAGTGCGTAGATCAGTCTACTAGTGTAAAGCGTTGATGATATCTGCTCTGTCCAAGCTTCCGCCAAACAACTGACAAAAAAACTGAATGCCTACGTCTACAGCTTTCTTTGGCTGTGTAGGATTGGGGTAATGAGCCTGAAGATTCAGGACCCCATGACTTTTGAAGTTGCCACAGACTGTGCAGGTTAAGCAAGTTTTTGTGTGTGTGTGTGTGGCCTCCCACAGAAACAAATTCCATTACATTACTGAGAATTCATTAAAACCTGGTTCTCTTGCATTAGAGCCCTGTATTCTAGCTACTTGGCCAATTCCTTTATGCTTAACAGCAGGTGCGGATTAAAAGAAGAGACAACATCTACCTGAGACTAAACAACAACATATAACATAGCTATGGTGAAGTCAACAATCCTACCTGGGCCTGAACTCTTCTTCCAAACTTGAAGTGCTGAAAAAAACAAAACAACAACAACACTGCAATAGGATATATGTATTGAGGCAGTGTAAATGTATTTACACCACAATATGTCATAAAGTAAGCACAGTTATCAATTTAAAGACTAATATTGTTTAGAGATGCTGCAAATTTAACACACAATAGCAGAAAAGTCATGTCTCTAGTAGTTGATCTGTCTAAACTCCTTAGCAAGCAAAGAGACACATTTCTGTGGTCCAACTGTCAGGGCACTCAACAAAACAGCAAAGAAAGATACACACATGAATGATCAAAACTTTCTAGACAATAAACACAAACTGTCCAAACTCCTTAGGAAGCGAAGACACACATTTCTGTGGTCCAACTGTCAGAGCACTTTACAAAACAGCAAAGAAAGATACACACATGAATGATGAAAACTTTCTAGACAATAAACACAAAAGCTAAGTATGTTATCCACTCCAGTGGTCAAACTGTCCAAACACTCTGCACAACAGTCAAGAAAGATGCACATTTGATTGGTCAAATTTTCCAGATACCCCCACAATCAGGAAAGTTACATGCTTCACTGACCAAAATCCAGATACCCCCACAATCAGGAAAGTTACATGCTTCACTGACCAAAATCCAGATACCCCAAATGAGGGAAGAACAACACCGTACGACATGAACTATAAGAAGAAGAAGAAACATAAAATATATTTATATCTTCTTGTTCTTTTCCTGCAGTCACTTCATTGGTATATATATATACTATATATGTATATATATATATATATGTATATGTTATATATATATATATATATATATATATATATATATATATATATATATATATATATATATATATATATATATAGATATATATATATGTGTGTGTGTGTGCGTGCATGCAGTTTCCGGGACCTCTCCACGGGTGATCCTCATCCGCATGGTGGCACTTTGTGTCTCGGGTGTTTATCGCTTGTGTGATGTCCTAGTGGGGTAAAATTTACTACTACTACTACTTTTGGCAAGAATCGTCACCCATATTACGTATATTAGTTGTCCCCATGTGGGATGCAATTTTTACGTTATTTGAAGCCCAATCCTGGCTTTTGGCCAGGGGCCCTGAATATAGCCGGGCCATAAATATGGCCTAACGGCTGAAAAAGTTTTCTGGGAGCTCTCCATGGGTGATCCTCATCCACATAGTGGCACTTTGTGTCTTCTGGTGTTTATCGCTCTATGTGATGTTCTGGTGGGGTAAATTAAGAGAGAGAATCGTTATCCACTTGTGGAATGCAATTTTTAGTTATTGTGAAGCCCCACCCTGGCTTTTGCAGGCGGCTCTAAATATATCCTGGCCTTAAATATGGCTTAACAACTGAACATGGTTTCTGGGACCTCTCCGCGGATGATCCTCATCCGCATGGTGGCACTTTGTGTCACCCGGTGTTTATCGCTGGTGTGATGTCCTGGTGGGGTACAACCTACCTACCTACCTTTTCGGTAACCTTTGAAAATAATAGGGGTCTGCAGACCTTAGCTAACTGGGAACGACTGATGTAATGTCTTAACTTTTTTAGTCGCACAAGGTCCTAGTTAATGTCCGAGGCAGTTATGGATGGCAAAACTAATCTCATGGGTATACTACTTCCAGAGGGGCCAAACAAACAACCCTTGCAGGAATTCAATAATTTGTCTTACTTCTTCAGAGACCCTAACTAAACATAATATGTAAAAATATACATAACATGATTGACTGGTTCATGTGAATAATACCCAGTCAAGTATAGTGCACTGTCTGGGACAGCAAGAGTTGAAAGTTCCCATTCCAATGGAGTTTGGGGCTAGATTTATGTGGTTAGTGAGCACAATTCTTCTTCTTCATCTTCTTTGTGTTCATCGGCTGTAAACTCTGGCGGAAAGTTCTGGTTGTTCACCCACCTCTGGCTTGCTCCAGAACCTGAGTGTTGCATGCACATCCATTTTACAGATCTGACTTATTTGTATGCAGACTGTTGGTTTCTTGCTTCTTAGAAAGAAGCACTCCAACTTTGAAGGGAAACCCCCTAATTAGTTGACTCTTACAAAATGCTTGTTGGGGAGGCAGTGGGTCTATTCTTGCTTTCCGCACAATAGAGCCCAGAAACCCACACAGGGAGCACAAATAATCCAAAGAGAACCTACGATGAGGTCAAGTTGGACACTGCAAGAGGATGCTGGTCCACTCCAGAGACAGGCTCAGTGACCAGCGATGGTAGATCTGTGTCCTTTAGATGTGAGTCATACTCAGGATGAGAAGGTACAACGTCTCTGTCATTGCGATTCTTAATCTCTTTGAAGTCTTCATACTTCAGTGCCTGTACCAGCTGCAGCAGGTACAACAGCAGGTCCTACAACAAAACATGCAAAGGACACATTTTGTTTATTAAACATGTACATAAGTACAGGATCTCCGGACACACTTGTTTACTAAACACGTACACAAATACAGGATCTCCTCGACTTACCACCAAGTTACATTCCATCAAACTGGTTGTATGTAAAATGTATGTTTTTCAACACTATTTTCATTCTAACCGGTGATAAAAATAGTACAACAAAACCTCAATATGTGCATGTATAATTATACCCTGCTGCGCTCTAAGCATTAGTTCTGGAAATATTTTGATCCTACCACCATAGTTCTTTTTTCTTTACTATTTTTTTTTAAATTAATTTTTTTTTCTGTGATTGTAAGTGTGGATGGTTGTAAGTCACATAGGTCATAAGTTACACAGGTCATAAGTAAAGGAGAATGTGTAAACCAGTAAACCAATAATGCGCCCTGTCACAACCCTGTGAGTACAGTCAGTGGCGGAATGTACCACACCGTAAGGTGTGCGTGTTGAGGTGACACCCCAGGGTTGACACAAAGGTCAGGGCCGTGACTGGGCAAGTCCCACTGTTATTGAACAGCGAAACCAGCGCTCAGGATAAAGCGTTTGCCCACGGCAAGAAAGAGTGAACGCTGTTAGACAAGTCGACAGCACGATGACCGCTTTTGGGACTGAGCTGGTGAACGGGGTCAAGAGACACGAGGGAGAGAGAACACAGGACATTCGGTGTGCGTCGGTCAGGAAGAGAGGACGTTTAGGAAGACAGTTATAGTATTAAAGTTAGGATATATTTCTGTTAGTGACTGGATAGTTTATGTACAGTTTTGTGTTAGGATAGGATAGTTCTTGTGTAGAGTATTTATGTATATGTGCTGTGAGAGAGTGGCTAACCTTGACACTCTGACCCTGCACTAAGACAGAGACTGTGACAGTTTGATTGGGTCAGTGTGGCGATAGAAAAGAATGTATCTCGCCAGGCTGTGGTTTGTACACCAGGAGGTTGCCTGTAGCACGTACTGGGGGACGAGGTGATTGTAAAGCCCGTTCAGCCAGAGGGTCCAGGCATTAGGTGGCCACACAAGGGAAGTCAACTGTCTATGTATTACCTGTACTTCCAATAAAGATTGTTGTGTGTGCTCTGTGTGCGTTCGGGTTCAGTGTGTGTTAAAGGTTGGTCTGTTTGTCATAGGCCCATTTACGAGCCACGGACCAGCAAGGTCACCCAGAGGTCTGTGACAGGCCCATTCTCAAAGCTTTGCGGTGTAGCAAGTATATATTATAGTACATAAAGGACCTGCTTCCCTTTTCATGCCTTTCACGCATTGAGTACACAGTGCCAGACAGACCTATAGTTTGGACCAATTAGCACTTGACAGATGATGCAGTCAACATCACGCCAGCCACCTTTACTTTCCAGGACACTACTTCATTCCCGTTTTTAAGACTGGGTTGACTTTGCAGGCAAGGTCAATTCTGAAAATAATACATCTCGATAAGGATTTGAACCCCTGATTTTCAGGCAGCTTGTCGGTCTTATCATATACTTATATTCAAAAGCGTATTCATCCTCACCTTGTGCTACAAGCGCCACCAGACATGGCCACTTACAACAAACCAGCATAGAGAATTAATATTTATCAAAATGAGATGTCTGCAGGAGTGAACAGAAGAGACAAAATTATGAATGAAATCTTAAGGGAAAAGATGACACAGAACCAAACACTTTAGAGAGAGAGAGTGCCTGGCGATGTCAAATCATACAAAGTCTACACCAAATGAAGAGAGGTATATAGTGCATGTTAGTTAGTTAGTTAGTTGTGTATATTGCAGAACCAACCCCAGTATTTTGTTGTTGTTGTTGTTTTTCTAGGTAAATTTATGTTTGCCATTGCTTTCTTGATGGTCAGCTTCTCGATACCACAATCAAAAACAACGCAAGGTGCATGGCCCGCAGCTGGGATCGAATACAGTGCATGAGGAGGTTAAAAACAAGAGAAACTCTACTACAGCACGATCTGTCAATGGTTTAGTTGGCCAGAAAAGCAAGAAGCAGAACCTTATATCTGTATCAACACCCAAAAAGGTAAAAAAAACAGAAGTGAAAAAAGAGGTCTTGTCCTAATCTATTAGTATCCATGTGAGTTCCATGGCCTCATTATGGGGGGGGGGGGGGGGGAGTACAGACACGCTGCTCTCCTAAATAGCATGTTGCAAACGTCGACTAATTAGGGGAGTTTTCTTTGAAGTCAAAGTAAATTTACCTGACAGGCTATGAACCAGCAAGCTGCATGAAAATAAGCCAGATCTGCAAAATAAATGTGCAAAGTTTTGGAAGAAGACTAAAGTCGAGAAGTGGACAAACACTCAGAATATTCCACCGCAGTTTACAGCCAGTAACACAAAGAAGAAGAAAAAGAAAAACACTAATCCATAGTCACTTACAATATTCCAACTCTTGGCACCTTATAGATCGTGACTGTTTAGGCACAGCTGAATGTAGAGCTGCCGTACTACTTGTATTTCTATTACAGAATGCTCACCTCATCATCTGCTTGCCTCAGTCGCATGACTGCATACTTTCGCACTTTAGTATGAGTAAAAGCTGGACTCAACAGCTCCAGAGCATCTTCTACATTCATGGGACTCCACTTCATCAACATTTCCAAGGCTGCAGTTGATTCTTGACTCAACTTCCAGTTCACGCTTTTCAAAAACTTGGCCAGGGCCTAAAAATATGACAGAAATGAGAAAATATATATTACGTGACAAGCTATTTATGCACTAAGCTATATGGTAAAATGTTTTTAGCACAAATTCCAAGTGACCAAAAAAGCATGAGTTTGTGTTAAAAACTATGTGCTAACCGGTGACTGATACATACATAATAATAACAATACATCGCTGCTGGGACCCAAATTTTGTTCATGTTAACAAGTGTTCATCTTAAGTGAGTCTCAGTTAATGACGTTTTACTGTAATATAATTTATATGATAAAGATAAAGGATTTTTTCACGGTAAAGCCTGTATGTCAATTGTAGGGCAGTACCTCCAACCATTAGAAGTGGTCATTCAAGTCAATCTTTTAGGCTTCAAATCAGCGGAAAATTGTTTTCCAAAAATTTCTTAGACTAAGCAGGTAATCGCAGTTCCAACTTCATATCAAACAGGTCATCCCATAGTTGGTCTGTTCCTGTGCTAATGAAAACCAAACCGAATGCTTATCACTGTCCCTGGTGAAAAAAATTGACAGAATGCAGTCTTAGCAAATGCAACAGCATGTACATTCATTAAATGTATAAGGCAGCAGTCAGAAGTGCCAATACCAACAGTCTAATACTAGAAATGCAGTTCATAGTTATTAGAACATGAGACTGACTATAAGACTTGTCGAAATGACCCCAGATGATGATGGTTCTGATGTGCAGCTAAAAAACTCATAACAGGAGCATCAGCATTAACGTCCTCTAACTTCTGCAAGAAGAGACAGAGCACTACTGGACTTGCCCCATGTGCAGCAATCTAAATTCTCCACGAAGATCATAATTAGAATAGCCATAGTAAAACTTCATGCTTCTTTTTCTTCTGTTGTCACCCTTAAAAGGCTGCTGGCACTCTGTGTTGTGGTTTACAGGTAGACTGATTTCTGCACCTTTCGACCCAACACATCTAATTTCAGCAAATTTTTAATTAGTTTTTTAAAACAGTTGTTAGGAGCAGTGGGTATATGCCCCCAAACTCCTCCACACACAAAAATGGGGCCCCCAACCCACACTGTGAGAACTTCACTTCATGACAGAACTCATAAATATATATCTCAAGTATCTAGTAGCAATGCAGACAACATTCAAAGAAATGAGCAAAAAGCGCTATTATTTTAACATAAAATCTGTGAAACAGTTGATAGTTTCTGAAGACTAATACAAAAATAACAGACAAAAAGCTGCTGTATAAGGTTATTCTAGCATACCTCCTTCTGTGAAGACAAATAAAACCTGAATTTCCAAACCAAATCTTGCTCTTCAGAAGAAAGTGTCTTGGTTGGTGGATAGCCAATAATTTTCTGAAATGTAAAAAAAAAGGCGATTAATACACTAAATAGGCATAAAGAGTTAAAACTAGCATTTGGTTCTGGTTTGAATTGCTGAAATGTAGCTGGCGTTTTTTCCTACTTCAGTAACCAACAACAACACCCCCCCCCCCCCCCCCCCCGTTTTTATTCCTGCTTTCCAATATACTGACTGATTATAAATCATTTGATGTTGTTGTTGGCACCTTACCAGATGACAGTGTTATAGTGTGCTATAGAGCTGGGTGGGAATCGCAGATTATGACAATACTTATTAAGGCCAATGATGAAGTTCCTCCTCTCCACTGCACAAAGCTATGCAGTACTGTAGAGACCATGTGTTGCCCATGCAGCACTGATTCCTCTCTCTACCTGTTTTGTTTACTCCAAAGGAAAGGTAATACCAAGATGTTCCTAATAAAGCATGCTGCGCAGAAGACCTGTCCACCCGTCAGAGCTTCCCTCCCAGACCAGCTGCCACCCAAGGTTGTGGGCCTGATCAGCCATGCTATGGCATGAGGTTTTCAGGTTGCATTTATTCTTCCCAGGATACCAATAATGGCCCACTTTATTCTATTAGTGTTTCTTAAGAAGAGAAAAACTGAAATAGGCTGTGACAACAAGAAAGCTGGAGGGAAGGAAAGACAAAGAGAGAAGATGCTATACAATCTGACAAGCTCACAGAGGAATATGAGAGATAAAAAATGAAAAATGTTAACTGCATATTTTTTACAGGATGTTGCAGAACCAACCCCAGTATTATTTGGCAGTAGTGGTTATGTAGGCAAATTTATGTTCAGTAGTTTGAAACTGTCCCTCAACGGTCGGCTCTTTGAACCACTGTCGAAACCAATGCAAGGCGAAAAAAATCGACTGAAGCTGAGATCAAACCCAGCATTCCCAGCATTATGAAGCTCATTCGTAATGCCTAAGCCAAAGATGCAAGCATATGAGCATACATAAAAAACTAAAGCATTTTGGCAGGGACCATAAGGAGAATATTATCACATGTTATCAAGTTTAAAGAAACTACTTAGTTGAATTATATAGCAAAGAGAAATACTACAACAAATTACTAAAAAATGCATTTTAACAATAAAGAACAATGTCATTAAAAAAAAAAAAATCATAGCATTAATTACAAAAACAAAACATAAAAAAAAATACCGGCATTAACAAAAAGGAATACTGGCTTTAAAACAAAGAATAAATTATAAACAATAAATAGTTTTGATATTAACAATGCAGAATACTAATCTAACACTAAATATACTTGCATAAACAATGAAGAGTAATGGTATTAATGATAAATTACATTTAGCAGATCCCTGGTACTGGCATCTGGCTTCAGATCTTTGTCACTAGGCCCTGAACGAAGACTACGAGCCAATTTGTGGTGTTTGCTCTCAACAATATTTTCCTAGTAAAAAAAAAAAAAACTGTTAGCAACACACGTGCCTATAGAATGTGCATAAAAAATATGTAAGGGTAATTCTATCTTTACTATCTGTAGAATTTCTCAAATATAGGAGAAAGGTTTAGGTTTAAACGACAGGTCAACATCATGGTACGAGGGCAGCAACCCATAATACTCTGTTCTACTTCTGACTCAAGCCCGAGTACAAAGAATCTCAGCGCAGTGCAGGAACTCTGTAGCACCGGCGAGAATTCTGAAATCATTTGGGTAGATTTTTAACTCAAAATGTTGCCCGGGCAGCGCCGTTGGGCTACTCTTTTTTGATTACCAACTGCCAAGGAATTTTTTTTACGTGTGCAACAACACACACAGGCATTCGATCTTACTTCCCAGACACCAGAGGTAATTACTAGAAGTCCATGTGAAAATATTGCCAGCTTTCACCGGTGCTTGAATAAAGGGACCTCTAGCACTAGAGGCGGACACCATGCCTCAAGAAAGACTATGCACAAAGATTCTTGACATCTTTAGTCATGGCATGGAGGGGTGTGTCAGATGATGAGAGCTGTTGGAGACTGACGGTTGTGGGGAGTTGTGATTACCCACTCCACTTGACAAGACACTTGATGATGATGAGGACTGTTTGCGTAACATTGCTAGTTTTTACGAAGGTGTTCCTGGCTGAGAAATAAAGGTAGCTTGTCATAGTAGTTGCCATGCAGTGAATAGGTTAAGAGTTTCCTGTCACCTCTGACAAACTAAAACTCTGCACATTAATAAGGACCAAACAGCCCTTGGCTTAATGGCATTTCCCCAACATGTTTCACTGCATATTACTAAATCAGGTGCCGTCTCCACAAGGAAGACTGTCTGTAATGGATCTTCAACACACTCTTTTGTCTTGTTTGCACAATCCCTCACATTGTTGTCCATCTCTGATGTGTTTCTGTGTATCTGTGTGTATATCTGTGTGAGTGTGTGTGTGTGTTTGTGTCTGTAAATGTGTCTTTGTCTCTGTGTATGTGTATATGTGTGTGCATTTGTGTGTATGCATGCAAGCATATATGTATGTATTATGTATGTATCTATGTGTGTGAGTGTGTGAATGCATGTGTGTGTATGTATGTGGGTGTGTATGTAGGTATGTAGGTGAGTGTGTGTGTGTGTATACACACACACACACATATATATATATATATATATATATATATATATATATATATATATATATATATGTGTGTGTGTGTGTGTGTATGTGTGTGTGTGCGTGCGTGCATGTGTCTGTGTGTAAGTGAGTGGGTGGGCATGTCTATTATTATATGAACATAACATGCTACATTGATAACATACAACTGTTGTGTGAAAGATGTGTGTTTGGAAGGGCCAAATGTAAGATGGGCCTGCGCGTCCAGTCTGAGACCCTTTGAAAATAAAGGTTTAAAACGATGGTGTGATTAAAGTATTTTTTCTTAATTTTAGGCAAAAACAGGGGTCATCTTATACACATGAAACATACAGTACCTATATTAAACAAATAATGCACAATCTGAACAGATGTAAGACTTCTAGTGACAACAATATTTTGTTACCACAAGAAAAGCTGGAGATGGAGGGTGTGAATAATCAAGGACAAACTCTGAGTACTTTGTCTGTCCTTTTTTTCACCCCCCACCCCCACCTAAAGTGCATAGTTACTGAAAGTAACATAATTTTGTCATAATTCTGACATTCACATTTTTCGTAATCTAATATGTTAAACTGTTAAATCAGAATACCTTAGCGTTCAAACAATCAACTGACAGTTCTTTTGCATCTGAGTCATCAATAGGGCTTTCCCACCAATTAATCTTAAAAAAACGTTATCAGATAACTATGCATTTCCTTTTTTTTTTTCCAACAACAGTTTAAATCTTTTGACCTCCACTATTTCTGGCAGAGTGAACTCACAATGGAGATGCTAGTTGATGTTTACTTACCAGAGCTATCTCAGGGTCACTAATTGTGACAATCTCTCTGTGTGTCTGATACTCATATGCCTTATCACCTTCCTGAAACAAGTTGGTAACATTTAACAGTATCCTTGTAGCAAAATAATAACATTTAGCAATATTAATGCTACAAATTCAACAACAACAACAACAAAATTTAAAAAATTGTTTAAAACATGATTAACTTGCGTAACTTTTAGAAACTAATAAAAAGCATTTCTGAAGGAAAGTTGTAGACAGATCACTGAACTCATTAGGTACTAGAGAACAACAGATTAGTTCCTATATAAATACGCTTGATATCATTAGGTGCACAGTACACTGATTATACAAACTCTTTTTAAGTTACCACTGGGCAGTGTAAAAACATAAGTGCAATTTTGAATTACCTTTCCAGCACTTGATGTTTTAATAACAAATTTGTGTTAAATTAATTTATTTTGCTGTGTTGTTAAAACAAAAAATACAGTATTTTTGTGAGCTAAACAAAGTTATTAGGCATCTGAAAAGAATATGGCCGCAGAATCGTCTTCTTCATATACATCAACTCAATGTACATCTTTCAGAAAAAAACAGTTTTGATCAGATTTATGTGGAGCCGGATGAAGCAAGTAATGAAGTACCTTTGTCTCAGTCATTAACAAAGTCAAGCTTTGATGAGGGAACTGCTCTACGAGGTAAATCATGCAAAGCATTCAAAGATGAGTCCACCGACACAAGCAGAAGACAAATCAGTTATTACCACCTCTTGGACTTCTGATGCTAAATTCCCTGCTATTAAAAAAAGCTACATGAGCATGAATAACAGTGATAATGTTCATGAAGAGGTTTTGTGAATTCTCATAACCTTCCATCATAAACATCCGATATACACCCTCCTTTAAAAAAAATCTGTATTGCAATGTTATGGCTAAGATGATGATGACAAAGATAAATTTGCTTCAAAAAGTTCTATCAAACTCTACGGCATCTGTTAAAATCATTTGCTCTATTTCTAACACCAAGTTCAATGTAAATTTTTTTTTTAAACTGACAAGACCAACTGTTCTATATGGCTCTGAAACCTGGAGTTTAACTAAGAGAGATGAAGCCTTATTACAAACCTTTGAGAACAGTCTTATGGCGAATCTTTGGACTAATCAAAGATAAATGGAGAGTTAGAAGCAGCAACCAAATTCTTAATACATTTAAAACAACGCTTATTATTGACATCATGAGGGACAGTAGACTGCAACGGCTGGGACATGTAGACAGAATGTCAGATATTAGAAAGAAAAAAGTGTGTAGATAAAAGATTTGAATGAGAGTAGACCATGAAGTCGACCAAGAAAATGTTGAAGAGATAATATACATGGGGTCACCAAACAGGAAGTGAAGGCCAATCACAGATGAATGGAAGTGGGCAATATCTACAGCCAGGAACTCAAAAGCTCAGAATGCTGAAGAAGAAGCTTTATCATAAACATCTGCAGCTTACTCACCTTCTCATAATAAACTAAGGTATACGGAATGTTGTCGTAATGGATATGTGGAAACTCCACCATTAGGTACATGAAGTCGGAGTCTCTCTTCTCCTGCTCATTGACCAGCTCAATTTCCCGGAAGGTCAAACGGTCCAGCCAGTCAATCTTAGTCATGTGACCATCTCTATGTTTCTTAGTCAGCTGAAGACAATAATAAGCACAAACATGTTAATAAATAATAAAGTTAATTTGGCATTCATTCACAGGATGTTGCAGAGCCAAACCTATCATTTTTTGGCTGTTTTAGTTACTAGGCAATTTTACGTTCAGTATTTTGTCACTGCTTTCTTAACAGTCGGTTCTCAATCCCAGTGTCGAAATCATCCAAAAAACAAAAAGCAAAGCGGTCTGCTTTCAAATTGCCTACAGCTGGAATCAAATCAGGTATCTTGGAATTATGAAGCACATTAATAATTGACTCAAAAACTGACTGACTCACTGTGTTTTTTCTTGGGCCGCTACCTGATGATCTGGCACTCTTAAATTATAAAATCTCAATGTGGACGGCAGGTGAACAAAACAAATCCCAGATACCCTGCTCAACCTCAAAAGAAGTTATAATTATGGCACCAGTAATGGCCACGCTCCAGACTGGAGTATCCTGCAGCCCTTTGCAGGTAAGGAGTCATGCACAACGAACACACTCACATATCTTGATTTTGTGGCCCACCGAGGCACTGGTCATCTTGTCTGTCCACAAACTTTTATCTTATATTCCGTCAATCATTTATGCTGATGTTTCTTCATGCTATGATGCTAGACTGTCAAACAAGGAAATGAATGAAAAACAGTGACTTTATTTTTAAAGGATCACAAGCTGGGCATACAAGTCCATCTTAAATTTGGCCCTTTCAAGCATTTTCCCTAAACCATAATTATATTCCATCTTGAAACATGTTGTGTCAATAATAAACTGTATGGAAAGTGTTAAGTTATCCAACATGGCACAGTTTCTCTCCACAGAATGGCTAGCCACCTGCTGACAGCCTAGCACAAAGCACAAACTCTGTAGCACTGGTTAAGATTCCCAAAAAAGCTTTATAAAACCTGCACTCATTAAATGAACGATCCAGCCGTGAAAATCCACAACCTTCACAATGTGAGGCAAACAGTACACAATTAAACTTCTGGTAGATTAAAAGTAAGAAATTAACTTTTTTTAAGCCAGTGGCACATTGGGCACATTATTCTAGATTCACATTTGTATAGACTAATTGGTACTTGGTGTGTAATGTGGTCAGCATCATATTGACCTCTTTTACTTCCCAGGAAATTACCTGCTACTCATTTTGGGCTGGGTTAATTCAGCAGCCAAGGTAAATTTTGAACTGAAATTTGATTTTATGCTTGTAGATTAGAATTGCTGTTCCTTTTTCTGGTAAAGTGACAGGTTTAAATAACTTAATTCAAAACTCTTAAACAAATAAGAGTGATCATAAAAATTACCTTTATTTGGGCATTTTCTTGTCCTACATTTTTAGTTCTATTTCTTCTTCTGCCTTTTGTTTCTCAAAGGAGCATATATCTTCGACCAACTCAAATCATTTGTAGACTTGTCATAACTGGTTAAATTTTACATCTAACATTCTCTACAGAACGAAGTAGCCAGTCCCATAGAAGGACTTTCTGGTTGCCTTTTAATTACTACATCACCATAGGTTGTATTATTACTTCCTTCGATCCATCAGCCACCCCTCCCCCCCCCCCTTCCAAATCCCTTCAGGCTGCTCCCTTAAAGTCTGACCACCCTGAGATGACAAAATCCAAGAAAAAATCTCAGATCCCCTATTCAATCTCTAAAGAATGTATAATTGTGGCATCTGTAACGGCAAGACCAGCCTGGCGTAACCTGCTGTCATATGTGGGTAAGGATAATTTACTGTGCCAGGTAAGCATTACTGTTATCTGCTTCCTTTAAAGACCAAATCACACAAGAGTGGACAACTCTAAGTACAAGGTAAAGTTATCTCTCCTTGGTGTTTTATTTCCTTTACTAAACAATAAAACAGTAAGGCAACTCAAACACTGACCTTTGCTAGCTGACTCATCCTGTCATTTGCATCTCTGGACTTCCCAGGCGTCTTTGACAAATTACCAGGCAGAGGGTCTGGATTGCTTCCAGCCCAGACTTTAAGATCATGCATACCTTTACGCAGAGTTCTGCCATGAAAATGTAATTAATAAGTATACATATACGCATATACTTATAACAGTAACTCTAAGTATCCAAATTTACCTGGGTAGTGACAATTTGAAAACTAAAAATTAATGACCTGATTTAGAAGCACTAGAAATGGCTTGGAGCTGAGATAGCATAATGATTTATGCAAATGTTTGCCAAGATAGCCGGCCGGCATAAACCCCTTGCATAGATGAGATCACTGTTTATGACCAGAAAGGCTCTAGGACTGACCTCATCATGATGAATTCCTCTAAAGACTGTCACTCTCTTCATTGCACCCCTGAAAGTCTCTCTTTCTCTAGCCAGTTATCCAGCCATTTGTGGTATTATGGCATCTTCAATGTCTTGTATTCATTTATGTGGAAGTCAGTTTCTGCCTTGCTTTCAGGAAACTGCACCCTGCACAGGGTTGACCTAGCCTCATAAAAATGTGTACAAGATAATGTTCAGAAGTTCCAGAGAACTAAAAAGAACAGTTAATGAAAAAAAGAAAACTGGTGATCCTAACTCAAATGGAATTGCTCAGAATGTGAGGGTCTAACACTCCCCACCTCAACAGTTCATGTACTCCTTCTAAAGCATTGTATGCTTGTCTACATTTCTCAAAGGTGGTCTTGATGCTCTCATTCCATATTTTGCATGGTTTTCCCCTTGCTTTGTGTTCATTATGTTCAGAGTGTTATATGTGGCAGTGGGTATCTGGGCATTCTCATTATATGACCAAACCATCTCATCTGTTGTCTTTTAATGAACTGTATGACTGATAGACAGGACATAGGAAAAAATAATAAGCAGTTCTGCAGTGCAGATCATTTACAAATGTTAATACTGAGTGCTGCTCCACGTATATTCTTGTTCTCTTCTCCTTCATGTTTACTGGCAGTATACTCCGGAAGAAACTTCTGGGTGTTCATCCACCGCAGGAATTTACTCTTGTTATAGAACCTGAGAAGTTGCATGCACATCCATTTAATACATCTGGCTTATTTATATGCAAACTCTTGGTTTCTTGCCTCTCAGACAGATGTACTTCGACTTCAAAAGATACCCCCAATTGCTCGACTCCTACAACATGCTCGATAGAAGAAGGCAATGGGTCTGTTCTTGTTTTTCCCACAATGGGGCTCCCAAACCTACAAGGAAAAGTAGCAACATCATGTCTTCCAAGGCAAAGCATACACACACTGTTTAACTATACTGACAAAGATAATGTAGCACCAGTCACTCACAAATTCACTCACCCTCTCTTGCCAAACACAGATATTGTTGTTCCACCAATTGGAACTTTGCCTTCTATACCATAATAGTCCCAAATTGTAAAAGCCAGAACTGTGTCTCTTGGCAGATCACTAAACTTGATAGGTAAAGTAAGCCATTCATTCCAGCTAAAATAGAAAAGTGAAAGTATTGTTAGTGGCACATTAAACTATTTTACTTCATTTATTTAATGTGCACCATTAGGAATAAAAAAAACTGAATTTAAGCAATTCTAAAGGAGATGAATATATTTCATTTTATTCCAAGTGTTATGGCATGTTTATGTTTATTTAACGGATCAGCATCATGGTACATTGGTGTAACCCATAATTGCTCTGTTTAACTTTTAACTCATGCCTGAATGTGAAGAATCTCAGCACAGTGAGCCAACTCTGTTGCACTGGCAAGGATCCGGAAATACGTAAGCTAGATTTGTAACGCCAAATTTTGCCGTTGGGCAACTTTTTTACTCTTTCTAACTGCCAAGGTATTTTTTTTTACATGTGCAACAATACACATGGGCATCTAGTCTTACTACCCAGAGACCATGGAAAATTATTAGAGGTCCACGTGAAAAAAATCCCAGCCTTTACTGGTGTTTTGAACTCGGGCCTCCAGCACTCAAGGTGGATGCCATACGTCGAGACCACTCAGCCCCCAGCTGATGATCATTTAGTAAGTATTATACAATAGCATACTAGATCTTATTCATATTTATTAAACATACCAAGGTGGACGACTTACTTACAAAATGGTTTAACTTTTTTGACGATGATGCTAAAAAACAAAAGCTATAAGAATTCCTGAAAAAATACTTTAAATTTTAAATCAGGTCACTAAATAAATTGTTAAAAATGTACTTATATATATTTTCTTCTTCTTCTTCTTGGTGTTCGGCTTTATATGCTCAGGTGAAACCCTCAGCCAAAGATTTAAACCAAAGACTTTAAACAAGAATGAAACAATCTCAAAGACTGGTAATCCATTTGTTGAAAGAAGTGGAAGTATTGAAGAAAAAAACAGGAATAAGATGGCGTGTGGAGAAATTAAACAACAACAAAAACGAGTGAGGCCAAAGGTGCTGAACTAGATTATAGATGTGATATCTCTTTCTAAAGAACTACCCAAGACAGAATGGAATGGGGGGTTAGACTATCAGCTGTTTGTGACATATATCAGCACAACAGGATGATGATGATGATGTATTGTTATTAAATGAAAGCATGGTGAACTGTGATCTCCACTAGGTTCTCTACTTACTTCCACCTTGTCGTGAAAGATTTATAAGATGTCTGTATTGGAAGTGTAATTGGCAGGCCATTATTGAAGACCTGGACGGTCACAAACAAATCAGAGCAGTCATCCTGATATGCGCCAGAAAAGTAACCAACTGGGTTGTCCAGTAACTCCTGGTAGCTTGGTCTGTTCCTTTTTCCTTCCAAACTTCCTCTAAACAGATAGGAAAAAAAGTAATAAATTACAATACCTATTTTGTGACAGAAGATACAAAGAACATACGAAAAATGTCCTAGGATATTTCATAATTAGTGCACATTCAGGAAAACACTTAAAAAAATATTTTAAACAATCCTGCTCAATTTTCTTTCTTGCCAACACAGAATTAAGTGCACAACTTAACCAGTACAATGTAACAATTAGAATAATTCACCAACATGAAAGTCTTATCCCTAATGTGAGCCTTTAATAAATCACAGTATGTTCTGTATGCAGTCTTTCTTCGTGTGTACAAACTGGTGGCTGCTGAAGGTTCAGGAGGCTGAGATAAGTGACCAGTGAAATTTGCTGTACTAATTACACTTTCTTTAGTGAAGGATTACTCTTTAAAGCTGCCTACGCTCTGCCACCTCCAAAGGCAGAAACCTATACACAAGTATTTCACCCTGTCTTTTACTGTATTAAATCAACCAGGTTCTGTCTTCTAAACTGCAATGGATCTTCATCAAGCTGTGTCTTTTGCCTAAATGTACACTCTCTCTGTTGGCTGTTCATACATTTCTTGATGAAAGATTGGCTGGATCTGCACCACTGGGTGGTGAATTGATACATGACAAGGCAGATGTGGTCAAGGCCCTTTGAGAACAACAATGGAATCAGTAGAAAAACAAGATTATTATCGCCTGGAGAGAATGAGGCACCTGGGTGTAACCAGAGGGTCTGGCCGGCTCACTACACTCAAAGGAAAGGCAAAACGAACATATAACCAGACTGTGACCGGTACCATCAGTATTCGAACTCTGCGCTGGCTGCTGAAGATGAGGACAGAGCACACGTGGGAATGTCCTGTGTGCTATGATGTCGATTCTTGACTCAACTCAATATCTCTATATGTTATCCTCCCACTTTATCACTGTCTGCCTTTAACTTTTAATTCCAGTATAGTTTTTATTAGAGTCTTTTTCTTTGTTGTCTACCTGTTACCAGGTTGTAGCCTAGTGTCACAGTCTTCTGTATTATTATTGTGCTCCTTGGCTGGCTTGAGTGATGGTTTTGTTATAAAAGTATTACATCTTTTAATATGGCCAAAATGTTTCCTTTGTCTCTGTTTCCATTTCCTTCGACAACTTTCTTTTCAATCCCTAGTCTTTTAGAAAGCTACCTATCTGTTTCCATGAAAAGTGACTTGTTATTTCTATATCCACTACTGTTACTTACAATGCATTACTTTTTGTTATTTACAGCAAGTTAACAGAGGATTTACAGTTTATTTGACACAGGTATTTACTGAATGTTTGTGTGTGTGTGTATGTGTGTGTGTGTGTACATATTCAATCGCTCAGCATATAGTAAACCACCCCATAAGTGTGACCCCAGTAACTCATGAAGCTACTTTTTGGATGCCAATCTTAAACCACCCCATAAGTGTGACACCAGTAACTCATGAAGCTACTTTTTGGATGCCAATCTAAAAAAAAAAAATAATCCTGGATACCAAGTTCAACCATACATTCTGAGCAGAAAAAACCTAATAATGTAAGTAAAACCTTTCCAAAAGATAAACAAATTAAAATGAGCATATTTTTTTTTTCATTATACAAAAACACATAAAAAACTTTTTAAGGGCTGAGGCTGGAAATAATTGTTAACAAGCTTACAAAGTAACGCTAAATATTACAGACTGGCATTGTTACTGCCTGATAATATTCACCCACTAACTAGGATCAGCTCCGAATAACAAAACAAATGCTATAACAGGGTCTTAGCGATATGTTAATTGCAGACCTGTTTCTGTGACTATGCCTCACCGCCGACAGTATCCCCTGCTCCGCTAGGCGTGGCGGGGATGGGGGGCTAAACTAGATGGCTGGGACTCACGAGCAGCAGCTATCGCATCTCCAGCAACTTCCTCCAATTTATTTGCTTGTGAGTCCCAGGTATCTAGTTTAGATCCCCATCCGCGTCGCGCATAACGGCACGGGGGATACTGTCGGCGGTGAGTTTAACCGCGTTTTGCGCATGCCGAAAAGTGTGAGGACAACAACGGCGCTGATCTGCGTCAGAGCGAGTGGTCTCCCCGCCATGTTGTTATTATTGTCTGTATTGTTTCGTCTCTCAAAATTTTCATTGGTCGCTATTATCGTCTGCTACTATCGTTTGTAGTGTTGCGTCTCTTGAAATTGTCAAGTTTTGCCGCGATTTGTTCGTCGCAAGAAGTCCGCATTTTACACACGAGTGAGGCCCTGTTAGGGTATATGTTTTGCAGGGGTAGAAGCTCGGAGGAGAGCCGTATGTTTTTATACGTTGAGCTGATTAGCTCAACTTAGCATAGTGACATCGACTTTATTTTTAAAATAAAGCCAGCGTGATACAGCAATAAGTGAACTCCAAGCTGTTTGAAACTGTCCGGA